>VYZR01059526.1:15634-82776 GCA_013400675.1 Oxylabes madagascariensis
GGCCGGCGGGGCCGGGGCCGCCGCCCGCCGAAGCGAGGGGCGCGGGCCGCGGCCGAGGGAGGGCTGGGGGGTGGTGTGACAGCGGGTGCATGCTATAAATAATAACGGGCGACTCCATTCTAGTGCTAGGCTAGTTTTTACACTGTACTTTAATACGAAGCTTCCAAAACTCCCCCTTTTTTTATAAACGAACGGACAAAAAAAAAAAATTAGAAAAAAAAATTGAAAGTAGAAGATGCTTATGATGATGACAATGGTGTGTGGACTGTTAGTAAAACGTGCTGGTAGTTCTAGGATGCTTATTACAAAATAATTAAATCTATGGGTGGATACTTTTCTGAATGTTCTTGAAAGGGCAAGAAGTTCCTGTGAAAAACCATGATACTGCAGCTTTATCAGACTTTAAAAAAGAAAAAAAGAAAAAAAAAAACCAACAAAACTGTAACATATCTCTTATATATATTAAAAACGTTTAAAGGTTTTAAAGATAAATTGCATTAATACAGATTGAAGTATTTTATTCTTTTTTGACTTGAAAAATTATATTTCATATTGCAAAGATGTTTACAAGTATTTTAATTTAAGTTCAGTGAACTTTTTGTAGCTGGGTTAAATCTTTTTTATTTTAGTATGGCCTTATGGCAAAGAACACTGTATTATTTTAATATCACACAATTGTGAACAGAATTACAAACCATAAAATGTGTAATGCTTTGAACAGTATTCTGTTGGGATGGAGATTTTATAGGTTCAGAAAAAAAATCTTTTAAATCTGCTTCACCCAGCATATTTTCTATTCAGTGATATAAAGCATATTTTATTCTATATTATTACAAAAATGGAAATGTATAAACATATGTCAAAAGGAACTGTTGAAGCTTTCTAACATTTGTATAAATAGAATTCAGTGGAAATTACAAAAATTCTGTTGCACCACTATAGTTTTAGTATTTCTATTTTAATACATTTGTTTACCACTTGTTTATGTATATGTAGGTGACGTTACTTGAGCTTAAATGTACTTTACTGAGCAAAGTTTAAAAACAAAGTATATTTTATTTTATGATAAAGGGCCTTTAACCTCATGGTCAAATACTAATATTATATTTGCTGAGACAAGATTTGAAATTGTATCAAGAGTTTTATTTTTCTGACATTTAAAGTTCTACATAATAAAAGTAAAACTTAAGTAATGGTGCTACTTCATGTTTTTTTAAGTATTTCTATATAAATAAAATAAAATATTACAGAAAAAATTGGTAGCGTGTGGTGATTTGATTTCATGTGCTGAGAGATTTTTCTGGAACTTTTGTTTCCTGCTTGTATCAGTGAAACATGTTGGAGTTTAAAGTGTGCCATGCTAATGTTGCTGGAACTCATGCAGGCTTCCAGAATAATTCTGCCAGCTATCATACCTTATAACATGTTTTTAAGGAAAAAAATATTTGGAATTTTTTTTTTAATGTGCGTTATATTGCTGGGGTTTTCTACAGCACAAAATACTATTTTTTTTCCTTAATTTTTAGTCATGAAAAGTACTTGGGTTTGTGTGAATTGTTACTTTTGGCAGACAGAACATGAGAAGTAGTTAACTGTAAAGGAGCTGAAGGAGAGAGCAGGGGAGGCTTCTTTGTTGCGTGTGCTGATGGAGGCTCCTGGCTCTGCCCTGCCCAGGGACCTCAGCACCACATCCCAAACTTGCTGTTCCTGGAGCAGAACAAGGCTGCAGCAGCCTCCCTGAGTCCTTGACAGTGCTCCTTGGCATTTGGCCGCTGTGGCTGGGGTAATTGGTGTTGACAAGCTTATTTGAATAAAAGATTTATTGCCGTGTAAGGTTGGTTTGGCTTTGCTGGTGCCCGCGGTGGTGTTGGGGCGAGGGAAGCTCAGCCGAGCCCACGGACACGCGGGGCCAGCCCCGCAGGACTGGTGTTCCTCAGTGTGGTCCATGGGAATGGAGTGGCTGTTGGCTGAGGCGTGTTAGAGCAGATTGCAGAAGGTGCTGCACATCACTAAATGTTTCTCTTTGAGCTTGTCATTGCCCTTTTCAGTGGGTGAGTGACAACAACAAAGGAAATGCGGAGCGCGTGGCGTATTTCATATGCTTTACTTGGTGCTTAGCAGTGGATGGGCAGAGCTGCTCTGCTCCGATCTCCTTTATGGACTCCAGAGCTGCTGGATGGGTGGGAAGGGGGAGGAGGGAGGATGCGGCAGGGGATGATGGGATCTCTTTGTTTGATTTGATTTGATTTTTGCTTCTTTCATTGAACTGTGGTTGTGGTATCATCTGATTTATAGAGTTAAAATCCCTCACTGAGTGTTGCATCTATCTCAGGGATCTTGAAGGTTTGGATGGGGGGAAAAATCCCCCCACCCCAATGCTGTGGAAAAGAATCCAGAGAGTGGCAGAGAAGATGCGTTTAAATGCATAAGCGGTGCAGACACTGAAAAAACCCTTGGCAAAATCAGTTACTTTAGAGACATCAGGAAGTTTAAGTCCATGTGTATATTTTCTTGATGATGGGTGTTTAGGAACTGCTCTCAAGATGCGTCAATCAATTTCTCATGTCTGTGTAAACATCCTCTGCGGTTTTCAGGGGAAAGTTGTGAAAATGACTATAAATAAAAAAGCGAATTTGATCACTTCGCTTGATTTTCAAGCTCAGTGAAACCAAAAGGTAAATAAGATGAACAAAAATTGAAAACTGGACTCTCCTCCTTTTTCTTCCCATGATGTACAATGTTCCTGCCTGTGTCCCTGCTGTTGGCAGTGGTGTTATGGATGTTCTGGAGAGCAGCCCCTGGCCAGCAGCTTGGGGAATGCCCCGGCCTGGGCTGCCGAGCCTGTCAGTAAATCCAACTGGCCTCGTTGTCCACGGTCACCTTGCAGGACTTGCTGTTTCTTTACCAGACTGTGGTGGAAACAAAGGCAATCCCCTCTTGGTCCATGGCTCTGGCTGCCTTTCCAGCCTCTGCACTGTTTCAGCCCCTTTACATGCTCCATGTGCGTGTTGTCTCAGGAGGGAAAGATCTGCTGTAGTGCCTTAAAAACTAATTGTGTTCTCTCCTCTTTGGGAATTATTTTGCCTGCAGAGGGACCAGTCTGGATTACACTTGCTTTGTCATCCAAGGAGTGCCTTTTGCCCAGCCTTCCCAACCTGATGCCCCGTGGTGGTGGCAGAGCCGGGGGGCTCAGCAGCATTCACCCACCCGAGGCCCCTCCACTGCCTGGCCCCGCCACTGCTGGCAGGGCTGGTGCCTCCCCTCTCTCTGTTGGAGGGTGTTTCAGGGTGTTCTGGCACACGTGGTGTCCATCGTGCTGCATCTCATGGCTTGCTGGTTTGCCCTGATGTGCCCTGAGCCCAGATCTGCTCCCAGTGTGGGGTGTAAGTCCCCCATCTTCGGCCAGCAGAAATGAGCACACGGGAGCAGGGGCAGTGTGGGGAGGAACGTGCAGGCTGGCCATGTGCTCTGCCCCCTGGATTTATGCTGTAGGTCAGTCCCTCAGATTGCAGAGGCCATAAATCAGTGCAGAATTTGTCCCAGGGTCGGGAGCCATATGGTGTGCAGGAGCAGGAGAGGAAGAGGGATGCCCATGCCAAAGGAGAATAAAGGCCTGTGTTCGGGGCCGGAATATTTCAAAGCCTGAGAAAGGGGCAAAGTTCAGTTTCTAATTGAGTGCTTTGAAATATATAGATGTATATGGTCAATGTTTATCTTCCAGAACAAAGCTCGCTTTGTTTGTCCGGTGTTCGTGTGTCGGTGCTGGGAGCTGTTCCTGGGGGTGTCCAGCTCAGGGCTCCTGGGTGCTCTGGGGCTGCTGGGGCTGTGGGTGCCCCTGGCACGTGCCACCAGCCTGGCCCTGCTGGCCCAGCCCCTGCTTGGGGGCACTGATGAGGACCTGCACATCTGGGGGAGTTTCCTGGCTTTCCCAACACATTTGTATGGTTCCCAGTGCATGTACACATCATTATCTCAAACCAGGGTACATTTACATATGTAAGAATTATTGTATACATAGTCCTAAGCTTAATTATTCCTCTGTCCGTATCTTGTACTTCACAGAATTTGCATAACAATCAGACATCAAAGCCAGAACCCTTTACTGGAAGAAAGGTCTTTCCGCTATATTATTTTAATAAAATAAATTATAATGATCAATTAAATCTAAATTTACACTTTAGATTTTTTCCTGCGAATCCATTGAAATGAGAGTTAAAAGCAAACTTTAAATTTAGTAATAAGAATCCAACACAGTAAGGTATTTTAATTAAATTGCTTTTTGTTTGATATTTCTCCCTCCTCTCTGCCAACCTGCTCACCCATCTTTTTTTGTCCATTCTCCTTGTCTTGTCATTTTGGAAGTTGAAATGATGCTTTGCTGTCACTGAAGTGAATGTGGATTCTGCTGCTGGAAGAGCACGCTGGTGAGTGTTGCGTTTAATTGATCTAGAAATAGCAAAAAGGAGTTATTCGCCCTGCCTTTGCTTATTTGTGTTTCCTGTAACTCGAGTTGTCTCTCGAGTAGAGATGATTTAATTAGAGAAGAAAGACTATTTTAAATCTAAGGTAGGCAAGGGAGGCTTCAGTCTGTATAATCATTTGCATTTCTGGTTTACCTGTTTATGACAGCCTACCTGGCAAGTGCCAGAGGGCCCGGGTTTGCAGGTGAATATGTGCTCTGTCCAAGGGTGAGTGGTGGGGGAAGACACTCCTAACTCCTGTGTTCTCTTGCTTCATTCTCAGGAAATACATAGAGTTATATATAAATGTGATCATACATCCAATATGTACTTGTGTACACAACTGTCTGCATAGAATCGTTCAGAGAAATCACAAATTAGAAAGTCTTTCCCTTTTTCGTGCATTAGTGTTACAGAAACTCTTTCTAATTATGGAAAAAACTTTTATTGCAGTTTTATTACTTAATATTGAGGTTTTTAATGAAGCTTTCACAGTTGGATATATAAAATAATTACATCTCATCTAAGCTTTAACTTTGATTAAAATGCAGGAAGCTTATTCAGTCTTACGTTCTATCATGATATGCTTCTGCTGCGATGAGGCTGTATCAAAACTGTCCAGGCACTTGGTGTATGGATTATTCTTTAATGTTATCTGTGCAGATAGAGCAGCTCTGAGTGTGCCTCAGTCACACATGTATACATATACAATACATGAACACCATAGACCCCTCATCTTTTAGGATTTGTGCAGTCTTGGGAAATAGCATCTATCATGAGAGGTTGAATTTGTGGCCTTAAGGAATATCAGGTGTGGCTACAGAAACCACGAGTATCTGCCCTGGGTTGCATTGTTCTGAGTTTAGGGCTCCAGGAAATAGTAGGATTTAGTTCCCCTCATAAGGTAAACTGGCAAGTAAGGTTTTTTTGCACATATACACTTATCCAGGGCACACAGTACTATCTCTCCCTAATGAAGGTTTGTTGGTTCTTTTTGTTTGGGAGTTTTTTTTGCCCTGTCTTTTGTAACAACTTCTAGCTCTCCACTGCTAAGATAATTATTATTTAAGAAAATCAGTCAGTTAAATACTTCCGTATTAAGTGCATCTTATACCTCTGCCATGATAAATGTGATTGATTAGCTGTCTTGAGAAATTTATAACCTTTGGTAAGATTGCACCAAGAGAAGTGCTTTGTTAGTTTTCTGTGGAGAAAAATGTTTGTTAGTTAATGCAGAACAGAAAGAGATTTTTGGTGTTCCTCATTACTGGTTTTCCACTTGTGACGGAGGTAAAATACAGTAAAGTGCTTTTCCCTCTTCTGTACAAGGGCTCTTCTGCCTTTCATACCTGGTAGAATTGTGTGGCCCACTTTGTATTAGTATGAACAGCAATTGCCTTGTAAATGGGATGGCCATGAATGGGTGAACAGTCTGTCATCTCTTATTTTGTCCTTTGTCTTTATGTTTTATTCACTTTTACCCTCTACAAAAGAGCTTTAATTTAGACCTGAGACAACAGTAGCAGTGCTCCAGTTCATTATAGATCTAGTGGCAGTTTTATTTCATTTTGATGTTCTTTATATTTTGATGGGTGTACTAAAGAGTAGAAGCCATTTTAATCAAAAGAAAATTTCAGTGAGAGCATGACCTGTAAACAGTGGTTTTGTAAGAGTCACAAAAGTTTCTGTTACACATTTGGAAATTATTTCCATGATTTAAATGCAAAGGGCAAGTAAATCACCTACCTCTCAGAGTTAGAAAAAGGAGTGTTTTTCAGGATCTTTAGTTCTGTTAACTGATTCATTGTACCATCTCGGCTAATTAATTTCACCTTTTCTATGCTTCAGGATTTCCATCTGTGAATGAACTAATGACACCTAATTACAGGCAGTATTGTGAAGATTAATGAATTGACATTATTGAAGTATCCTGAGGTGGAAGTCCTGATGTAAGTACAAAGTACTATTACTGATGCTTCCTAATTAATCAGTTCACAATATCCAGCATGTGGAATCACATTGGTCTAGAGCAAACAAACACTCGATTGCATTTGCAATCTGTGGGTGGTTTTTTTCCCCAGGTTTCTGGTTTCACATGTTATTTGAACTGTCTTTTCTGGTGAGTGTAAGAATCTCTCAACCCCCATGGCACTTAAGAGGTGAGACGGGCTTGACTTAGAAGAACTAGATGATCCCAGTGATACATGTATCGTCCTGGCAGGCTTTCCTGTGGATACAGAAAAGCAACTTCAGCCTGAGATTTTCTTGCCTCTTCTGGTGTAACATTAGTAACACTTTAAACACCCTGGCCTTTTAAATGGGGATGAAATGTTAGTGTTACAAAGGATATAGAATCCCAGAACGGGCTGGATGTTCCTGCAGCTGAAGGTGGGTGGGAGGAGTGATGTCCTACACCAGGAAACGTTGGAAGGGAATTGATGTTGTGAAATTATTCATAATTTATGTGGATAACAAGGCCCATTCTTAGTCCTCATGGCTAGGCTGCTGCTTCCATAAAGATACGGCTAGAACTGTGTATGTCTTACACTACATGTTTACAAATGGAAAAATAATTTTAAAAAGAGCTGAAAGCAATAGATTTTTTCTGAGCCCTACTCTAATTAAGTAGTGTGAAACGTGTACCTAAATTCTCATAAATTTAAGTACATTCACCCATTTTTGACAAAAGGGGTGAATGCAGTTGCTGCCTGTATCAATTTCCAGAGACCGGTCACATTCCTAAATGACTTGATACACTTTTTGTTGGAAATAGAAGTCACAAGATATTTTTTTGAGTTATTTGTAACTGTTACACAAATGTGGACAGGGAGGTTTAAAGTTTCACAAACATTTGTATTTCTTTCTACTTATGTCACTTCTTAAAAAAAAAAGAGTCTATCACGTGCAATTATGAAACTGCTTCATGTTTGACACAGTTGAAGATGTTTTCAGGCCACAAAAATGTAATTTTCTATGAGTAATTTAAATTATAACCCCACTCTGGCAGAAAATGTCCTCAATCTTTGGAGTCACATGGTTCTTGGAAGGCTCTTCCTTGGCTGTGCAGGAGGTCAGATTTTTAAGGAGAGAGTCTGTGCACAAATGTGCACTGCTGCTAATGAGAGGAATTTCACACTTCTCCCCTCTGCCTCAAGCTCTGTGTTCATCCTGCCTGCTGCTGCCTCGGAAGCCTTTGGAATAAGATGTTATAATGAGTGCTGGGCCATCACTGCGTGGTGCAGCCACATGCTGGAACTCTAGCTGGGGAGATGCCTTCCAGAAGGTAGGGTCACCCACTCTGCAAAAACGAGTAGTGCTTAAAAGTGGGGTCTCCTGTTTGTTTCTGAGAGCATCTCAGCTCTGTGGCTGCCCTTCCTCTCCCCAATGGTAATTTTCAAGCCAAACAGCCCTTTCATCATTGCTCTGGCTTAGCAGCAAAGTTGTCTGTTGATAATAGCAGGCTTCACTTCTTCCCCAGCTAACTGGTAGTCAGGCAGCCAAAGAATGGCCTATCCAAAATTAGGATATGCTCAATGCACCATCCGCTGGTGTTGTTCCCATCAGCCTAATTACATGACTTTTGGGTCAGACAATGTCTCATTGTGTGGCCCTTGGCAGCTACGGGACGCCTAATGCTGCATGAATGTCTAATGTGGAGTTTGATGGCTATGACCGAGGCTGCAGTTCCACACTGGAATTGAAAACATCCGTGTAGTTTCCATAGAAAACCAGGTCAATGGTGCTTCCATAAAGCATTAGCCCCAGGGAAAGCTGTTGGTTGCTTGTTGCCTGTACAAATCTGTGCAGGGTGGGCAGTTTACGGTGCATTTCTCTTTCAGGTAAATGACAATTAAGGAATGAGATTGATTTTGTCTTTAGTGACCTAATTCAGAATCCTAATTTATGGCAAGCACCATCCCTCATCCATTTATCTCTATCTTTTCTTCTATTTTGTGCATTTAAGAACACTTGTGAAGTATCTTACGAACACTGCAAGCACAATGAAGACAGCTTTGTATCCAGAGGTAAAAAAAAATCATTTTATGTTTTCTTTGACTGCAAAAATTTTAGGTAGAACTACCCTATCCTTATACTTCCTATAAAAACCTGCCTTTTTTACAGGCAAAAGCAAGGTATGAACGTAAAATGCAATTCATTGCAGATGAAGGCTATAATATGCTTGTTCATTTCAAAGGAGAATGTATAACTAATTACATTTTAATTGAATCTCTAACGTCAACAGCTGTTTTTAAAGGATCTTTTAAAGCCACATTTATTTTTAGTATTTAGTATAAGATCGTCCTTCTTTGCACGCATCTCTCTTCATGCATTATTGCTCTTTAGAAAGTTTTCCTTCTTTTAAAGAATCAGTTAACACTTAGCATACATTAAAGACTAAGCTGGTAAAACTTGGTTTTAAGATGCTTGGTATGACTTTTCTGTGTCAAGAGGAAAAAAACATGACACCACCAAAATGCTCTTTGTTCCCTTTTTCTCCCAGAAGTAAGAGGTTCCAGTTGCCGCCCAAAGTGCCAAGGCCAGTTCTCAGCTGCTGGTGGTTTATGTTGACTGGCTGTTATCAGTTCCTCCACAAGGCAGCTGCTAATTACAATAAATAGCACCACTATCTCATCAAATTGAGGGAGTTACACTGATTTAGTCTTTCCCTGCTAAATCAACAACATCTGTGGTTATCCTTTAATTTAGTGGGATTAAAAAACAACTAACTGCTGTTCACATGAAAAAACTTTGTTAAACTTGGGGTTTCATGTATCAGGGCTTGGTTCTGTTGATTTCCTGGGACGTGTTAAAGTTAAACCCACCCCCCAACACCTTCTCTCTGCTCTCACCAGAGGAGTTGGTTTGTGTCCCAGTGGGTTTGCAGGGAACCTGTGTCTTGCTGGTCATGAGCAGCTCTTTTCCTACACGTGCTGGGATTCCTGCAGCTATGGAATTTACCCAGAGAGAAGTTACCCTCTCCATAGAAGATACCCTCCTCTGCTGTCTCCATCACCTCTCCTCTTGAGAACTGGATGTTTTTGTACAGTTCAGAATCTTAAGCACTCCAGAAATGGAGGGAATTATCTGAGAGGTGATTGCTGTATTGCTATGCAGAAATATGTAGCTAATATCAGTTTACTGTTTTCTGTATAATTCTGTAATTCTATAAATTCTGCTCTATTTTTTCTGTAAACATCAAAACCCAGTAATCATGAGAGTCCTGTGTTGGTTTTGGAAGGTAGTTCCATTAGAGATTGAAATGGCAATGTAGTTGCTAATATTTCATAAGCAGTAAATAAAAATTCATTATCCCTTGCAGAAAACTAGGCAGTGGGCTCAGAAAGACTTGACATCTGAGGCTAGGATAGAAATTGATGTAGTGGCAGTAAAATAATAGCAAATCAGAAAAACAGGTGAATCTTCTAGTTAACTCCTGCAAATGCATGGTGATTATGTTTTCACCGATAAATGGAGATTTGTGGGACCAATGATTTGCAAGAAAAGAGTTGACCCCTTGTATTTTAGTGTTGAATCTCTCTTCTCTCCTTATAAGTGCACTGCTTCTAATTTTGATTATGTTAGGCAAGTGTAAATCACAGTTAACACTGGTGACATTGCTGTAATTGCAAGTATCTGGAGTCAGTGTATTTGAGAGAAAATCAGACTGGTTTGGTCAGATTCCTTGGAGGGGGGATCTCTGAAAGCAGAGAAAGTTAATGAGAGTGATAGGAGCTATCCCTATCTTGATGCTGCTGTAAATGAGAGCTGAATCTGACCAGCTTAGCGCCACAGCTAAGCAGGATTTTTAATGAAGCATGCAACAGCTCTTACAGAAAAAGAGGTTATTTTGTTTCAATAGTGTAAAGCAGACAGAAATAATAAGATGTGTGGTTTTCCTTCAGCACTCCCATGTCCACTTCTGATGGACAGGTCAGCCATTCCTGGAGCTGCTCAAACCATTTTAATGCACTGATGGGGCAACTGAGACTAAAAATGATCCTTGGGGAGTTTGATTTAGCTCTTAGACAGTCTTGGCTTGCTGTATTAGGGTGCTGTGAAGATGAGTTAACTGCCATTAAAACGTGTTTAAAATTCTGGATTGGAGAGCTCAATAGAAATGTGAAGCATCTTGTTATGTTAGATGCTGTGGAATTAGCACCATGGTTTATCCCTAGCATTCAGCAATAATTTCTCTGGGGCAAAAAAACCCAGATCCAGTAAGAAATGTGCCACAGCTGTGCTGATGGAGGCTGCAGTGAAACAGCATTTTGATTTTTTGTGTTCTCAGAACTTTGCTTAATGTGTTACTATTTCTTCTTGTTAGAGCTGATTGAATCACATAAGACTGAATTCCAGGAGCTGAATAGCTACATGGCTTTGCATTAGGAGACATACCCATCACTCCAGGATTGCTTTCCTGGTGTCAACAGCCCGTGCTGAATACCAACAGCAGCATCTCTGTACCAGGGATGTTCTTCTGTACAGCTGGGAAAATGCACCACACTTGTGCAAGATAAACACGTCTTGCATGCTGAGGTGTTGAAAAGTTGTGTAACTTGACTGATGTAATTTCCAGTAATATTTACCAGTGGACTCTATATACTGACTCTTAGACCTACTGGCATGTTGGATTACCATTTCTATCAGATAATGCAGTTTTTATTTGTGTGTGTGTGTTTTCATAGGTAACACTTGTTTAGCAGAGAGCTCCTGCATGGTGTTTTACCCAACCTCTCTCGTGCCTTTCACCTCTCAGCTCAGGGTTGTGTGCAGATGAGCTGCAGCAGATGGGCTGTGCACAGAGACAGTGAGGGTTTGTCTGCTACACTGAAACTCTTGGAGAATCAAAAGTCACCCCAAGCTATCTGAGCCAACACATGTTTTCTTTCTGATCTCAGTGGATCCAGGGTTTTCCTGCCATGTACATTTGCTGCCTGGACAGCAAGGAAATATTTCATTGCCTGTGTACTCACACACGTGAGGATATCTGGAGCAGGTACGTTGTGTGTGGCTGAGAACACAGGCAGTGTGTGTTGTCTCTGTCAGAAACATGCTTTTCCTGCTCTGAAGGCTATTCAGGTTATCTGTGTATAATACCATGAGCTGGAAGAGAAAGGGGATTTGTGCCCTTTGAAGAAACTCCCCCAGTTTCTCTTCTGTCTCTCTTCAATGTGATACGTCACTATTTACATTTTTTCATTCATCTCTTTCC
Organism: Oxylabes madagascariensis; assembly: GCA_013400675.1. Taxonomy (NCBI): domain Eukaryota; kingdom Metazoa; phylum Chordata; class Aves; order Passeriformes; family Timaliidae; genus Oxylabes; species Oxylabes madagascariensis. The sequence goes on from VYZR01059526.1 coordinate 27,308, forward strand.
CCCACCCTCCTCTTGCTCCAATCTTTCAGGCAGTTAGAGTCTGGCTTTGGGCTTGCTGGGGGTAGCAGATTTTAATTTCAATGTGTCACTGGATTTTTTTGGCTCTGGAGCAGAAGCCAGACTGTCTCAAAATGGCTCCTCTTTGCATTAGACACTGCCAAGTTAATAAGTGCATTGATGCACTTATTAAAAGCTAGGTTATTTATTAATTTCCTCTATATTATCTTTAGGTATACACCTGGACTTGGAAATGACCAGTCATGTTCTTCTCATGTCACCTTGCTCTTTCTGTTCTCTTATATCAGCATGGAAAACCATGGTGTTGGTACTGGACTCACCTCTGGAAACCAGTGTTTCCAACCCATTTAACTGTACGAATTGTCTTTCTGGATTTTCTTTTCTGCTTCTCCAATGAAAACCTTGAAGATGCCATGGCCTCTCTTTTTTTTCCTTCCTGACTCACAAAAATACAGCAAAACTTTCCCATTTACAGACCTGACAAGCAGCTACCTGAGTGTGTTGAGCACTTGCAGGCACAAAGTGAGAAGTTAAAGTCAGGGAAGAGAACTGGGTGGAATAAAACTTTTGAATCCAGACCTTCCAGTCACACAGTGTGATGTGTTTTAGTTCAGAGAAATGAGCATTCGCAATCACCTGAATCATTTGCTGGTACCTATCTAGACAGGTGTTGCTAAACCTCCTAAATTCAAATAGTTTAATTTTGAGGGAAAACCTGCTGGTACAAACCAGTCTGGACACACTCCTCTGCATGCAAATGGGAGAAGGGAAGGCTTGTTTAGAAGTATAAATGTAACAGACAGAGGAAAAGAGGAGAAAGTGAAGAAAGGCTGGAAAAGGAACAGAGGGAAAAACCAAGTGTTGGATAAAAAGCTTTCCTTGGAGAATTCACATCATTGTAGTGACTGCACTGAGGACCACCAGCACTGCCCTCTAAAATCTGCTTGATTATTGGAAATGAATGGAAAATTCTCTATCAGATCAGTTGGTGCCTTAGATGGCACAAAACCAGGCACTTTCCATGCTGTAAATTTAATTTACCTTTTTTTTTTTTTAAGCATAAAATTTGATTAGGCTCCAGGAAATTCCTTAAAATTTCAAGAGAAGGGATGTGATGCCGTGCTGAGGCATGGCAAAGGTGCATTTTCACAGGTGTTCTGATCATTAATGAGGGGCTGTTCATGATCCAGGTTATCACCTGGTGAGATAAATGTGAGCTGAATCAAGACGCAGTGCAATCACAGTTCTGTCAAATTAGCCTGGGTGAATGATGCAAAGTTTATGCAGCTTTATGTTTTCAGATTAGTTTTATGCCTGCTGTGGGAGGACAGCTGACAGTGAGCCAGGTGAGGTTAGCAGCTGATCTGCTCTGAAGTATTCCAGTACAGAGTCTCCCCAATAAATTTTTTTGAAAGGAGTTAGCAAAGGCAAAGTGAGTTTTTCCAGTGCTCTCCATCCAATGGTCACACTGTTGTGTAATACCATAAAAGCAGATTTAGCTTCTCTTTAGGTCACCAGCACAGCTCCCTGAGGTTCCATTTTCTAGATCTAAGCAGGGGCTTAGGTGACCCCAGGCTGAGCTCAGCACATCGAGGGGCAGCCTGGCAGGTACCATGAATGTGTGTGTGTGCAAAGCCTCATAGTGCATGTTCATAGCGATGCTTTTTTAGAAAACTTTATGCAAGTTTTAATTCTGAAAAGCTACCTGCAGACGTTTCTGGTACAGCAAGCTGGAGAAGAATGAGCTCCCCTGAAATGGCAGGTTAGTATCTGAGTTTGTATCAATGCTGGTTGCATTCCCTGGAGCCAGCTGTTAAAATCTCTGCTGATTTCCAAACAGGTGTTAAAGGCTTCCTCTACCCACCTCCATCTTTCCTCTGTGTCTCCTCCAAGAAAGGTCTGGCTCCAAAAGGGGCCCGGAGCTGAGGGAGTGGATATCCCATGTGGGATCACTCAGCCCAGCATGCTATTCTTTATTCTCTCAAAGATTGAAAGTCATTAAAAGTAAAGATGATGGATAAGTGGTTTTTAATCAAGGGCTGTCTTTAAGTGAGTTCAATTGTGAAGTGGTAAAGGGTTAGAGAGGCTAATTTCCTTGTTATAAATGGGTCCACTTAAATTTGATCATTGGAAAAGGGTAATCCATGTTTTGTGGAATAAGGAAATATCACTGCTAAAGAAGCAGACCATTAATTTTCAGTGGTTTTTCCCAATTTTAATATTTGTGTCAGGAGGGGTATATCTCCTTTATGTGTGAAAGACAATTCGAAACAAATAGAGAACCTGTAAATATTGGTACAGCACTTTAACCTCCCTGAGTGTGGCCCTGGTGCCAGGTGTGTCTGAGTTTTCTCCCCTCAGTGCTCCATCAGGGTCCAAGAGGAGCGTGAGCTGCTCTGATCACCCTCTGCTGCACGAGGGCTTGGTGGGGTCCTCGGAGAAAGGAGCTGCTCAGGAGTTGCACCCGAGGTACTCTCCGTAGTGTTCGTACTCATTACTGGTAGGAGCAACTGAAGAGGCTTCACAGTCGTCTGTTGTGCAGCTTGGGTCAAATACTTCTGGATGTGACCGTGTTAAAAGGTGTTTAACACAAGGTTTGGGGTGTTCCCCCCAAAAAAGCAGTGACTGCAGGAGAAATTTCTCCCTACAGTTTCTCCTAGGAAAGCTTACCCAGGTGTGTTTTTGTCACATACCTGCTCTTGTTCAAACCTGTAGAGGAGAAGGGGAAATCGTGGCAAGGACCCAGCTGCCTGGAGGTGCCAGTCTTTTCTCTTGGTTAGCTGAGAGCTGGGGAGAACTCCTGGTGACTCCTCTCTCTTGCTTTCCTCATCTTCATGTCATAAGAGACAACTGCAGACATTGTCAGAGCAGATCTCAGCCATGTGTTGTCTCAGTTCAGGGTGTCATTGGCTTCCAAAGTGTCTTTTTTCCCCAGAACTATACAGTGATCATTGGTGACAATAACTGAGCTGTTTGGAAAACAGCTCCTTGCAGCAATCTACTGAGCAGCACCTTGTTCCAGTGGAGCTGTTCTGCCTGTTCCTGAGAGTCTGCATGGCACCAGTGAAGTTTTCAGCCATGCTGGATGAAAATGGATTTTGTAAGAACAAGGTAGGCTCACCTATTAATCTATAGATAAGCTGATGTTAAAACCTCATTTTCTGCTCTTTTTGAAGTGAAAGGAAATTGTCCAAATAAGAGATTTGAATTGATTCAGTTGTGTTTTCATTTTCTTTGTGATAAATGTAATTTTCCTTTTCCCTCTCTGGAGGATGCCCATCCCTCCTCCCACTGGAGTGAGGCAGCACTGGCATCTGTGCAAACGTCCTTGCTCGGGTTTCCCCACTGGGAGTTTTCCACCCTTGCAGCCCACACTGGCTCTCTAGAAACCACCTTTCTTTCAAAATCCCTCAATTAACTGTGAATGGTGCCAGGAAAGAGCCTGACCCCGTTATACTTTCTCTGTGCCAGACCTGGTTGCTGGCGGAGTAGCTCTCCATATGGTTCAGCTTTTGCCATTTTTCCTGTTCTTCCCAGATAAGCTGACTGACCTGGGAGTCCACTTGGCCCTGGCACAATTTAAGCTGTACATAATCACACGAGAAAAGTGGAAGTGAAAAGCCAGTAACAGTGTGGTTTCTGGGCCAGGCATTAATTGGGCTGTGGCAGAGCTGATTTCAGGTCCCAGATCTGCTGCAGACATCATCTGTAATTTTAGGACGGTCACTTAACGCCTCAGTGTCTGCCTCCCTGGTTTGGCCAAGCAGAGGGAGCAGTGCTCCTGTTCAGTGCCACAGCTTTCTGCCATCCACCCTTTGGGGCAGGGCTGCTCTTTGTTCATGGGCTACCCAGCATGACGGGGATCTGGTCTTGCTCGAGGTCTGTGCAGTCTCCAGTAATAGTGATAGACAATCAGTCAACTGACTCAGAAACAAGTGCTCAAACAATATGCCTGTGAGCTTTCTGTCTTCATTGGATTTTATTATGGCGTGTTCTTTGTTTGATTTGCTCTATACCTCTAGGAACATTTATTTAGCTTATTTATGACATTATGGTTTTCTTAGAAAACCAGGGCATGGTTCTGAGTAGTCGGATGGATAATGTCTTTATTCATGTTGTTTCTCATGTAATAATTTTTGCCTTTACAAATGCCTACTTCACGCACTGAATGTATTAAAATTCGTGCATAGCCTTCCCTCTCTCAGATACGATGAAATACCTTCTCCTGCTGGCTGGATTTGGGCCCTCTGCTCAGGCTGTGACAGCCACGTTATTCCACACTCAATACCACCGTGATTGCCAGACTTCCAGCATGAGTAAGAGAACCTGGTTAATAGCAACTGTATGCACTTTATTTTTCCCTTTCAGAGGTTATATCTGGTTACTGTGTGACTGGAACAATGAGACTAACTTCAGTTTTACTGTAACAAAGCAGCTATGAGCTTTCTGGGTAAAGTATATTTTGACTGACATACAAGTAGCTGTAGCTTTGCTGCACAATGGAGAAAATGACTTCATTTAACAGCTTTCTGTGCCAAGAAAGAAATAAAACAGTTCTGAGAATGTTGAAGATTTTTTTCCTGTTTTAATTTTAAACCTAAAAGAAAAAGCTGTTGCCATATAAGTCCAAGTCAATGGAATGTATAAATCTTTAAAAAGGTTTCATAAAGTAATAATGATTTTAGTATATGTACCAAATGAGATTAAAGAGCTACATTTGGTTCTAATACAGAGTTTCACATTCAAAAGGACCATCAGTTTCCTGTTTAAAATCTACTTATATTGAACTGAATGGAGTTCAAACATAATGCCATTTTATTTCAGACATTTATCTTAATTTAAAACAGCTGAAAAGCATTAATAACAGAGCAAGGAGATCCAGAGGTATAGGCGTTTCTCCCTCCCTTCTCTGCTTTTGGAAATAATGAACTCAGATGTAACATGCCCCTGCTCTGGCTGTTCTGCTGGTCTGCAGAGGACAAGGAACAGGGTGTCAGCACCCTGAAACCCTAACAGGAGCACTCCTTTGGAAGGGCTGAAGGACATGAGGGAAACTTCCTTCACCAAGCGTCCCTTTCCCAACAGGGTGGGTCACACAATGATTTATTGGAGCAGTTTTTACCTTGAGCATCTTCAGGAGGTATTTGCAGTACAGGCACAGCAAACTGGAACTCACCAGCCTGAACTTTATCCCCCTGTTGTGGTTTTGATCCCCATCTCCTCCTTTCCATTGAAAATTCTCCCTCTGCCATGACTTCCTTTAAGCACATAACATGGCAAATCATACCACTGTGCATTTTACATGTCCTTTGTATGAATTTCACCTTATCTGTTGTAATTCCACCCAGCATTGCTAATTCTGTGCCAGTCAGGCTGTTCAGTATTGTTCAACATCTTGGAGCTCTGAATCACTGTCAATAAAAATCAAAGCTGATTTCTGTTTTCCTGCTTAGTGTTGTTTCCCAGGAGGAGATGGTGAATGAATAAAATGAATGGTAAAGACATGAGAGGTCAGTTTTAGCACACCTACTTGAAAAATGCTAATGGGAGCTGGGTCAGTCTTGTTTCAGTTGCTGTACAAAGACAGAGAGGAGCCAAGTGCTGCCTCTGAAGGTCTGTAACATAAGTAAGCTTTACAATAATTTTCCAGTGATTTTTCACACTAGAATAAATTACCTTGAAAACCCTTCAGAATGATAAAGGAATCATCGAGTTTGATGTTCCACTTTCGTGGGAACACCTTTTCCCCAAAGATGCCTGATATCCCACCAATCAACATATCTGTCTAGTGGAATAATGTGAGAATGTAGTTTTTATTATCAGGTTCTTCCCAGGGAGCCTGGGCTACTTTGTAGTGCCATATTCTTTGCAGTTCTCAGAATCATGTGCATTAAAGGTTGCTTAACAGCTGGTGAGTCACACAGCTTGTTCTTTGAGCTGGAATGCTCCATTAGGGCACATCCACTAGAGGTATTTTAACCTTTGAAAAAATCAATACAAGTGGCTTAAGCATTCTAGGTTTTAGGGAAAAAAAAAAAAAAAAGCAAAGCAAACCAACAAAACAGAAGACTCTAAATAACAACAAACTGCCTGCATGATGTTTAATAAATTAATCTCATTTCCAGTGGATGTGTCTTAGGGGTGTAGCATTTGCTAGTGATCAGCACAGACTTTTCTTGTCTAAAAAGTCACTGCTTGGGCAGCAGACAAAGCTGAGTCTGAACGGAGTAAAATGTCTTCTGAGTTATAAAAATCTTTAGTTCATTTTCTCAGCATTGCAATGGGGGACAGACAAGGCACTTGGAAGTGTACCCCCTAATTTCACAGGGGAGTTGGTCTTTTTCTTAAACCATGAACTGTATTTACTGCAGATAATTGCAAATATGGCTTATGTGTAGCAATCCACAGTGCTTGACTAAGTAGTCAGAATGAGAGAGGAATTCTGTGGGCAGTGTGTATTTCCCTCGTGTTTAAATGTATCTGATGTTAAACGAGTTAAACTCGTCCTGCTTTAGCCAAACTTCTGGAGGAAATGAAGTATCTGCTCCCATTTTCCTGGTCAGTGCTGTGGCTTCTCTCTCCTCTGTGATATAACTTGGTGGAGAAACATTGATTTGAATCAAATTTGACTGTGAGATGAAGGGCTGAAGGATATTGCAGTCCTCCAGATTTCATAAGGAGAAGCAGTCCAGCAGAGGGAAAAATAAACCAGTGCTTCCTTTAGGGAACATACTGCAGAGTTTGCTCAGTGGATTATTAGACACCTGAGGATCCAACCCTCTGCCATGCACACATATGGCACAACTGAACAAAAAACAGATTTCTGAAGTGGTGCCTTTGGAATGAATCCTTTGCATAAAAGGGCAGTGGTTTGATTTTTCTCTAATGATCTAACTTCCATGATTTTATTTCTCATTATGTCCCCTTGGGATAATAACCTGGCTGCATAATCACCACCCCCCTCTCAGAACTCCTGGATTGCCTCTGCTTTGGGCTCTTTGGCATCAATTTTATCCTCAGTACAAGGCGGAGAAGTCTCCCTGTGCATCCCACCCCCTGAGCCAGGCTGGGATGTGGCCTCAGCCCTTCTCCTTGTGTGGCTGAGGGATGCGCCGGTGGCAGGGCTGGCTGGGAGGGCTCTGGGTCCCTGCCCCGTGCTGTGGGCAGGGCACAGCCCAGCAGGGACACCCGGGCCACCTGAGCTGCCTTTGGGACCCGGCCACAGCCTCTGGGTGGGGAGCGGAGCCAGGGACAAGCCCTGCTGTAGCAATGTATCTGAACAACTTAGGCCATTCTGTGTACCAGCCAAACTGCAGATAACAAGCCACCTGCAGTCTTGTTTTCAGGGTTCTCAGGAATTCATCAAGGCTACTGAGACAACAACAGGACTGAAAAATAGAACGAAGAGCCTGGAAAACTGCCTGCAAAAAATGCAAAACCTAGATAGGAGACACACAGCGCGATGATGGACGTTTGACCAATTAGGTGTCCTGAAGTATGTGTGCCTGCCTTATGGACAAGTGGCTTGGCCAATTGAGAGATACCTGTACGCGTGGAGAGTAGAGCTAGAAACTGTGACTGGAGTTTTATGTAAACACTAAAGGGCTTCTGCTGAAATCATTGATTTTGTTCTTCAGTCGCCCGTTTCACCCTGCACCCTGAGTGGGACAAGCTGCTCCTTTGGAGGACACGGCCCAAAGCTGCAGGGCAGGCTCAGTGCCCCGGGTGTCGGGTCCAGCAGGGAGTGGGCTCCCTGTGCCCAGAGCAGAGCCTGTCCTGGTGCAAGAAGAGCCCTCTGGCTGTGCTGGAGGGGCCGTGCCCTGCTCCCCTCGCTGCCATCTCCAGCTGCGAGGTGTGGGAATGGCTGAGGGATGGAGTGGGGCTCAGCGCTGGGAGAGGAGAAGGTTCTGGTGCTTCATGCCACCAGCATGTCAGCAGAGTTAATGGCAGATGTGGTTGTGAAAATGTTCTGTATTTTTAGACAACCTTTAATTAAGACGCTCTGTATGTAGCAGCAACCAAATAATATGCTGCCACTTGAAAGCTGTCAGGAGGGAAAAAGTGTACAAAGCTTCCTGATGCAGCCCTCTTTATTTTTATCTGAAAGTGAATTAGGAAACCTTTCCAGTAACAATAACTGTCCTTTCACATGAAATGATTTATTTAATGCACACTGTAAATACTTTGGGCATCTGTATGGATTTATAGTTAACCCCTTTCACTTCACATTGTTTAATCTAGCCTCATATTAAAAAGATTACATCTGAAAGCTGAACGGGTTTTGTGATCCCAGCCTTTTCTTCTGAGACTAATGTTTTATATAATTATTTTGATACAGCAGATTTTTTTCCCATCCTTTTGTTAACCTTTGTGAGGGGTGAATAGGCCTTTCAGGGATTTCATTTGGATTACATGAAGAGAAAACAAATGTACAGGGTACAATTCTATTTCAAACTTAAAAATACCTTCATTAATAATATATATATATAATATCTATAATACCTTCATTAATACCTTCAATAACATATCTATTTGCCTGTAAGGTTAGAAAGATGTAAGATGATAGAGGATTCTCTAATAGAGCACTAGTTCTTGCTTTGATATTGTAGAGATAAAGTTTATCACATAAAATTGGGCTTTGATAGGAAGCAGTGAGGTTTCAGGAAATCAAGGTATAAGAAATCTGAAAAAACTTTATAAACATCATTTCAACATTCCTAGAATTTTGATACCCATCACTGTTTGAATAATCCCACTGTAAGTAGTCATTAGATAATTATTTAGCCAAGATACTGTGCGCACTTACAGAATTAAATTGATTAATCGATGTAAACTGCTCCCAGCCTGCCTCCCAAGCTGTGCAGAAGGATGACCAAGACCCACTCAGGCTGGGAGTGGAAGACGGCCCTAAAAATTGCAACAGCAATAACTCTTTGTGCAGGTGGGTGTTCATTTACAGACTTGCTCTGTCACCTGTGGAATTGGAAAAGCTCCATAAGGCAGAATTAGGCCCAATTTTGCTTCTGTAGGGCGGCTGATGTTCAACTGGAAGTGCACCCAAGTGGAAATGCTGGCAGGTGTGCTTATTTTCTGCCTTTTCAATTCAGTTTCAGCGTGTCTCCTTCATTCTTGTGTTTTGTTAATTTTATTGTCGGTAGATGCTTTGATATGCTAATGTGTAAGGAGAATTTGCCAGCAGTTGCACAAGGGGAGGCAATGCCTAAGCCTGGAAGGCTGATCAGGATGTTCCTGCAAGTCCACATTATTCCACATCAGAGCCAGCAAACGCCATCCTGCTCTCTGCTGTGTGCCTGTCCCCAGCTCACTGATGCCTTCTCTAACAACCTCATCCTTACTGAAATTATGCAAAGCATCTAGGTAGCACCATTAATATATATCCTACAGCCATACAAGTGAGGAGTGCTAAGGATATCTGTAGTCAGCAGTAATGCTCAGAGAAGTTTTTCTTGGGTTTTCAGATTCTGGCTCTTTTAGGCTCAGGTGCAAAAGCTCAGTGAGTGTCCTCCATGTGTGGGAAGGATGGTAGGAAAAGAGGTAAGTGTGACAGGTTTTTGAAAACAGAGGGGCTGAGGTATGTGCAGGTCAGTTGTCCCTTGTACACATGCGTATGTAGTGGTTTTTGGAGTGTCCAGCATGTGAAGAACACCAGAAAAACAAAAACATAACAAAAAACCCAAACAAACAAGCAAAAAACCAACAAAAAACCTGCAAAAAGCAGCAGAAGAAGATGTCCTATCACTAAAAGCACAAAATTGTTATTATTTTTTAATTCAAAAGCTCTCTGTAATTCCATAAGCTTTTTTTACTTCTCAAACCCTTATATCTTTGTCAGGCAAAGGACAAATTACCTCGTTATCCTGCTTCCACAAGTGATTTCTAACACACCAGGACTTTGCAGTGGGTCAAAAACCAGAAGAGGAAGAAAATGGAGGATCCATTTCTCTTTTTTTTTTTCTTTTCAGAGAATCTCCTCTAATATCTCTGGGAATGGTGCCACATATCACAAATATCAGCATCTGAACCAAATCTGATATTGTTGCTCACATTAAATAGCACTGAGTTCTGGAGCAGACCTACAACAACACTTGAAAGGTGTTAGCCACAAAAATGCTACCTCCCAAAATAGTTCTTCAGGTAGTGATATACTAGAGCCAGAAACCAATGAGATGAATAGTAGTGCAGGTAGTGATTGTTACCAGACACATGAGAATTTGACCCTGAAAGGCTCCTTTTTGCGCACCCTGTATTGCTGGTTAACAGAGGTTAAGTGAATATTATTTCAGAAAGACATATTTTGCACAAAAGGTGATTATCTTCTCTTGGACTGGCTCCTACAGAAAAGCCCATGGTCACAGCTGTAGGCGCACAAGCCCTTCTTCAGGGCTGATGCTTGAGTCCCAAGAAGAATCAATTTATAAAGTATAGTACTTTTATTTCAGTGGCAAAATACCCAAGCTGTCCTCAGCAGTGTTGGTGTGCCTGGACTCAGAACATGCTGGTTCCCTGTGCCACTTGGGCTCAATCAAAATCCGTCCTGGAAGAACAACCGGCATATGGAAAGGGGAGGAAAGACACAGACACATCAAACACTGGAACAAAGAGACACTGTCCCTGCCAATTTTGGTAAAAATAAAATAATAGAGCTGTCAGTGTCCTGGGTTGCTAATGAGTTGTGATGGATTGAGAGACCTTCATTAATTTTCTGTGGAGGTGAATGGCAGAGACCAGCTCCTGATGTGTTATTTCAGAGTAACCAAGGGGTCGGCCTGTGCCTCAGACACATATTCAAGAGCTTTATTAGAGATATTTTGGCAAGTTCACTGCAGCTGTAAAACCCCCCCAAGAAGCTGGCTAAAACCTTGCCTTTTGTGAAGCTGCTGCCATCGGGCTCAGAGCTGGCTGGAGCTGGCTGGGATAACATCAGGGGCAGTCGGGTGTGCAGTTGTTGCACCTCGCTGAGCTGTCACCAGCTGTGCATGAATCCACACACCATGACTGAGGCAGGTATTTTTCCTGCTGTCACCTGAGCTGTGAGAGCAGAGCTGAAGGAAAGAGGTGTTAGCTGGTCACGTTGTGTTTGGGCTTCTCTAGCCAGCAGACAGTCAAATGGCTTCTTAGAAGGTAGCATCTGCTCTAACAGCCTCAATTACCTAGTTAAAAACCACTTGCAAGCTTGCAGGCAACTTTAGCCTGGTGGAACTGAATAAAAAAGCTATTTATGCTATTTTTCAGTATTTGTTTGATATCACAGAGTGCTCAGGTTTGACTCTAATTATGTTTCTATGCAGCTGAGTACCAAGGGGCTTTGTGGCAGCTGAAGGTGATCTCTAGAAGCCCCATGGCTTGCTGTGCTTCAGTTGTGGCATGAGCCTTTACAGGGACCACTAGAAGCCTGACTGCTTGCTGGGTGAGGGGTAGAGGGGTGGGGTGGGGTTCTTTTTCCTTTTTCTTTCCTCTCCCACCACCACCTCCTTTCATTTTCTTCTTCTTCTTCCTTGCAGGGCTGTATGGTTCAGCTGGGTTTAAAAGCAATTTGCCATGTTCTTTCTGTCTTTATCCAGGCTGCAGTATACCTCTGAGGATGTGCTTTTTAGTTTTAGCTCTTTATTCTTATCTCCACAAATTTTTTTCCTCAAAGAGAGGCTGTAGTGATTTTTCTGGCAGGATGTTGCTGTTGTAGAAACAGAGGGCTGTGAGTCCTCACCAGAAATGTCAGCCCTTTGCCATGAGGCAGTGAGTCTGCATCTGCAGTGCTTCTGATGTGAGCTATCATGGCTTAGGGAAGAGATTTTGACAGGAGACAGCACTTTAGAGGGTAAGTTAAAAGCATTATGCACTTGCTTCACTAAACTGGAAACACGCTTTTACTTACGGTACCTGCTAACAAAGAATTGCAATGACTAATCTTCATTTAGAGGCTTCAGTCTCCCACTGCACACAGCTTGGCACTGGAGATGTGTCTGGAGAGCCTGGCTGTGCCCAGCGAGCCCCTGCATGGTGCCACCCTGGGATGGTGTCTGTGACCCTGGGAGCCTCACAGGCTCCTCACACTGCCTCCAAAAGTGTCACCTGCTGGTGCCACGCTGCGCTGGGGCAGTGGGAGTTCTACTGAGTCACAGTCAGCTGAGCCGCTCTTTGTTGAGTGCTGCTGGGCTGTGTTTAGGGCTGGTCCTTGCTGAGCACAGCTTTGGTCTCTGGCAGCTCTTGGGCTGGTGAACCAGACTAAAATTTGGGACTTTGGTTGATAGGTATCACCAAGCTACATCTTTTGATTATTCCCACTGTTACTATTGTCCCTTCCACATTAAAATTTTGAAATTCCCTCTACTAAATACTGCATGCCCTATCCCAGGGTCTCTTCCAATAAACCTGAGAGGCCTTGGAAACCAGTTTCATCAGGCTCTCCCTTACCCGGGTGGATAGGAACACACCTTATTTCCAGGTGGAAATTAGCAGACCTTTGCTGAACCAAAGAGGAGATGCCTTTTAGCTTTCTAGGGAAGCAACTACCAGGAAACAGCAGGGTATCTACCTGGAACTGGAGGTGTCTTTATCACAGCTGGATATTCTCTGTGTGTTTTTGGTGAGTTTGAGGTTGCCCATGTCTGCACAAGTGATGGTGGTGCATACGTGGTGAATAGGGAACAATCAATGTAGCCTGCTCTTCATCTTTGCCCTTCAATTTCCTTCATGACTGCATCTAGTCAGCAATGTTTTCTCTCACCTTGTCACCTCAGTGATCTCTTTCTTCTGTTCAGGCTGCATTTCAAATTTTTTTTTTATTATTCTCTGGTCTCCTTCAGCCCCTTTGCCCACAGGGATAACTGGTTAAGAATAGTTTTCCTGATGCTGTCCTGAACTTCCCACCTTGCTGCTCACACAAGGGCTCCCCTCCAGCCTCCAAAGCACCGTGGTTACAAACCCTGTCATCCTCTTCTCTTGCAGTGCTGAGTACCTTGGTGCTGTGAGCTCCTTGCAGCAGGGCACTTTCCTGTCATGATTTATCTGTCTGCTGCTCGCTGGTGTTCACCCCGGTGTGCTGTAAATCCTTCTGCTAGCCCGGGTCACAAAATGGGACAGGCCACACTCCACACAGAGACACCTGCCCTTCCACTGGCATCCATTACATGTGGGCACCGTGGGGAGATAAAGATTGGCACTGGGAAGTGCCCGAGGAGAGAAACTGAGCTCCAGCCTGCATTGGCTGGCAGCTGTTGGGCTGTCATCTTCCACTTTCCTCTTCGGAAATGCAACCCTGGAAAGGAATTCCCAAATTCCCTTTAACAATTTTTTTTAAAATTTTTTTTTTTTTCTTTTTTTGCTCAAATCACCTTTGGCGAGTGGTTAGTAGCCAGATCACTGAAGCTGCCTCTCCAAACAAATGAGACCAGATTTACTGGTGCATTTTTCTTTTTTTTTTTTTTTTTTTGCTGTATCTTACCATTTAATATGTACTTATTTAATTTTTGAAGAAAAGAAAAATCATAGATTTATTTATTTTTAAATTTTCCCTATTTTTTGGCAGTGCCTATACTCTCTACACATGGATCTGTCTCCCTCTGTGCTGTAAAGACAGGCAATAGTGCAGCTTGGAAGGACTTACAAGATAAAAGGATATCTGCTACATCTTTCTTAACCTGAAATGAGCTTTCTGGGGCTGAAGCTTCTTTCTTCTGTTCATTTATAGGGCTCTGGGTGCAATGGGATCTCAAGCCTGTGTTTTACAGGAGCTACTGGATATACATCACAGCTCTGTTTTGTTTCATGGGTCTCTTGATACATGAATTGCTGATTAAGACTTTTCAAATTGTTTGAAAGCGCTCTTAATGCTGTGTTATCTATTTATGTGACCTTTCTACTTGCAGGCAAAATATCCGTTATCTCCTTTAAAAAAGCATCAGTTACTCAGTTAGGATTTTTAAAAGAATTTTAATTTTTCAGCTGCAAAATTCTCCTTTAAGGATAGTCAGGAAATGGGTATCTAATCAGAGTGCTTGGAAATGCCAGCTTTCCATGGCTTATGGCCACCAAATGGGTTCTGTAGAAACCACATGTGTGGAATAGGCAGGTTTTGACTTTCAAGCCCAGGAAGGACATTTGCAATGAGACTCTTTTTTCTGGGAGGTCACAGTGATCTTTGAGAGGTGACCACTGATGTAAGTAATAAGAAATTTGGTGTTGCTTGGGGATGCTAAATGAAAATAGGTTATTAAATAGGTTTTACTGGAAACAATTTATGAATAATTATCTTCTGTATAATCAGAGACGTTAAACTGAAAAGAATAGATATGTCATTAAAAAAAAAAAAGAGAGAGATGGGATCAAAAGGGATCTGGCATTAGCATTCCTCATTATTTTAATGCCAGAACATGCTTCTGTATTATTAATAGATGTTAAAGCTGCTGCAGATTTTTATGACTGCATTTCTACAGCTTGAAGAATCATAATCATCCTAGGGCTGAATATCCCTTTCTTAACAATGGCACCTGTTTTACCTTCCTTAGTTTGTCTCTCAGAACAAAAAAGGTCCCGTAAAGTCACTTTTGGCTCAATCCATAACCAGGGCATTTTTCTGTAGTTTACTCATCACAGTCCAGGCAGACAAGCTCTGAAATCTTTTGAAAATTGAATAGTCAGATAATATTTTTCCCTCTCTTATAAGCATTTCACAGTACAGCATTTTATTTCTTACCTCTTTTAACGGTATTTCCTTCCAAATGAGTTTTTCTCGCTGTGTAACATGTCATTAAACTACAGAGCATTTCAGCCTGGACTTTCCCCAAGGGTTATGGCCTATTCCCAGCCAGCCCTGTGAAGTCGACTATTATTCCTCATAGCAGGGTTTAAAAATAATTGCCCAGCTCCATTAAAAAAAAATGCAGTTAGGTAATGATTTAGTCCAAAAGGCGTATTTATCTGTTACAGAGCTGGGTAATGATGGGGATCTATTTGCCTGTCAGGTCACAACTCTGAGTGTGATTGTTTCCATGTGTTGGAGGCACTGGCAGCGCACCCAGGGGTGCTGCCCTGGGGGTGCAGAGTGGGAGCACTGGGGGTGCCCATCCCCAGCCCTGCCCTGGCACAGGGGAGCCCTGGTGTGGGTGCCCCAAGCTGGGGGCTGAGCAGCAGGGCTGAAGGCTGGGTGCAGTCACTCTCATACCTGGCAGGTAATGCCTTGTGGGGTGGTTTTGGGGAGGGGCGTTCCTGGAGATGCACTCCTGAAAACCTCGCAAAAGAATGGTGGAAATGTTGGGGAAGGCAGCACTCAGCTGTGTGAATGCTGTTGGGGTTTTTCTGGGTTACTGTTTAACAGCTCTGCTTTATTTGAAAGAAATGCCTGCAGTTTGGATCTGATGTAAAGTCCATTGAAGATGAAGGAAAGGCTAATGTTGCATTGAGTGAGCTTTGCTAATGGTTATTTTAGAAGACTTTTTTTCTCTTGGTTTATAAATTAATTCTCTTGGTCATCTTTTTAATTGGTGAGACAGAAATTCAATGGGCTGAGTGGCACTAAATCATTCAGAAGATATTTAAAGACTGTGTTTTCATGGAAAGGTGGGGGATATTATCCTTTCCTAGTGCACTGAACTAATTCTGGAAAAATAACAGAAATTAATGTAATAGGAGGACATAACCAGGCAGCCACAGTTGAGAACAGGTTGTTTTACTTACTTGCCCTTTGATTCTGTGGTAGAAATATGGGATCAGGTAATAAAACCAGAACACACTCCCACTTAAATGAATGGAGCCATTCATTTCAGGGACAGCTTCAGGGTTTTAAGCTAGCAATGTAACTGACTGAATTCCCTACAGGCAGATGAACCAGTGAAGGAAAAATGTACAGAATAAGGATTTCAGGTTACAAGCTTTAGTCTGTTGATTTGGTATGTTTGTTTTGTTTTCCATTTCTCCTTAAATACTGAGGCTAATTACACTGGTGGGGGTGAGGAGGTGATGGAGAGGGGAGTTTGGGGTTGTTAGAGGATGATCTTTGTGACCACATCCTTCAGTCTGCAGAAGCAACTGAACCTCTAGAGCTCTGCAATTCTGAAATTAACCTATATCCAGTAAAACGTAGACTGCCTTTTTCTAGGTGTGCGGTTGATCCAACAAGAAACTTCTGAGTGAGACCAAAGGCCTTGCAATAGAAACAATGGAACAATATTATTATGCTTTAATATAATAATATTTTAGGAAAACAATAATGAGCTGGTTTCTCTGCTGCAGGCAGGTCATAAGGATTTCTGGAGCACTTCACTCCTTCCAAGTGCTGCTCTGTGCACAATAGCATCTGTGATGCTGAAGGCAGATACACAGGGCTGTTAACTTCTGCTGTTTCTGCAGGAGGCTAGTCTTGACTGTGGGAAGACTCCCACTAAAGCCTAGAAGAGGCTTTGTGTGACTCTTTTCCCCATTCAGGATAATGGTGTTTTTCTCAACAGGTTTTGAAAGGAGGGGAGAACATATTGCCAGAATAGACCATTGCGGTAAAATAAAGGTATTTCAGATAAGCACATCTGAAGGATGTGACTCTCCTGTGGGAAAGTCAATAGCAGTGCAGAGACATGGCATCATCCTTTGCAAGCCCAAAACACAAGCAGTGCATCAACCTCCACACCCTTTAGGACCTTACCTAAATTTGCTTTTCATCGTGATTGTGGGGAGTGGTGGATAAGTGGATACTGCTTCACATTTTTGTCTGAGTCACTTGGTCTGTCCCCTTCAACAAGCGAGAGCAGAGGGAGTTGGCAGGGGTTTTTTGGATCATCTAGAATGTGAATCAGGGAAAAGGCATCCCACTTCTTTTTCCTGGAGGAAAGGAAATATTGTCTCATGCAGTGGAAGCAGAGAACAGGAGATATCAGATGGGCTCTCCTCCTATTAGATATCACTGCTGCTTCACCAGGCAAGGGAGACACTTGGAGGCTCAGCAGTATTTATTTTCTTCTCCCCTCACACCATAAACTCTCAGTGTTTCCAGCTCTGGTTATCTCATGTGCTCACTTTGTCCTCAGTGAAGGGGTAGAAAAGGTTCTTTCAGAAGTGGAGGTGATTTTATGGGACATCAGCCCTGCCTAATGTGTCACAGGACTGTTCCAGGGCTTCAGCAAAGGCTTTCCTCCCACTGGTGCTGCTGTCATCCCATGTTCCTTCTCCCTGCCCCTCGCTTTGGAGAGCTGTCTCTCCATGGTTGTGCGCTGCATGATCTAATGTGGACTTGTGGCATCTTTGGAATTTTTCAGGAAATTCAGTTTGGGCTTTGGCAACTGCTTGGCTTTTTGTATGAAGCTGGAAAAACTGGGATTTTTCCCTTTTCTGAGTACATTTCATTGTGTCTGTGATCTCTCTTTACAGAGGACCCAAGATAGCTCATGCCTAGAGAGGTATCAAAAATGAGTGAGAACATGGGGAAAGAGGTGGTTTCACTTCTGACTGTGTTTCTGAGTGAGTTAAACGTGCTCATTTTGTACCTCCAGGCATTGTGGAAGAGCAGTGACCCCACCCAAAACTGAGATAGAGCTGACACTGCTGGAACCAGAAGAATGGGAGAGCAGTTGCAAGGGTAAGGAGCTCAGCCTCCAGCTCCAGCCAAAGTCACTTCTTCCTGAGTCGTGCCTAGTGAAGGTTGAATGTGTTTCTGAAGGCATCCAATGTTGGTGTCACTCCAGCTTTCCTGGCAGCCAGTCCCTGCATTTCTCTATCCTTGTGTCCATAAAACTTACTTCTATAATATCTAATTTTTTTTCTGCAGTATGAGGCCCTTACTCTATTTTATCTGCTGCACATGTGGTGGAAAGATGCTCCCCTTCCTTTTGGAAACGTAAAAATGGTATATATTTATTCATATCAGCTTCTTCTCATTAACCTCCCTGTTCTCAGCCTTTTTTATGTCCCTCCCTTCATTTTCCTTCGTCTCTTGAAAACTAAAACACTCTTTTCATCAAAAAGCAAATCCAACTGGAGGAAAGAACCCTCTGAATGTCAGATGAGTTTTGCAAACCTTCGTGCAGCGTCGCAGCCCTTTGTCTGTCTCCCCTGTTTAGACAGCAAGCTCTTCAGAGGAGGGGCTCCTTTCCTGTGTTTGTACAAGTGCTTAGCAGGCTGAGGCCCTGATAGAGCTGGGTTCCTTGGGGGCTATCGTAATGCACAATAATAATGAACCATATGTTGGGTTAGCCAGGAAAATACTCAAGCAGTAGAGAGATTTTTCCCTTAATGAACCAGGTATCGCTGAGACAATGCAGACCATTTCCCCTTCTATCCCACTGATAATACATTTCACTTCTAGAGGAAGTAGTCCTAGGGATAGTGACGTATTTTAAGCTTTGTGGGCCTTATTGTTCGTCTCTAAATATCTACAATATATTTAGAAGAATGTTTCTGGAGTATTTCGCAAAGCAGACGCTCAGGAGTTATCTGTCACACCCTCCATGGGGCAGCAGTTGTGGTGTGGGGACAGCCCTGCTCTCAAACCTGGCCAAAGTGGTGGAATATCTTGACTTGGGCTCAGCATCCTGCCAAGCTTTATTGCATTTTGGATTACTTTTGCTTTGGCTCACTGGCTGAGCAAGTTTTTGTCAGTCTGTGAAGAGCTGCACAGGGGTGCCCTCAGCAGCTACACACAGTGATCAGCCCACTTCATGTAGGGAGCAGCCTTGAGGTGATCAGCCTGTTTTAGAGGGATCTGTCAGGTTTCAGCAGAATTGGTTGGTTTTGCAGCTAGATGGAAGCTCTGATTTTTAAATGTTTTTTTTTCTTTCATTCAGATCCAGAGACATGCTATCACCATGTTTTATTTCACTCTTACCAGTTCTGTCTTATTAGCATCAAAATATTTTGAACAGAATTTTAGGTGTGTAACAACATTTAGAGACGTTGACACTGAGACAAAGCATTTAGACTTTTATTTTTTTGGAAAGAAAAAACTTGGAATTTTAATTTAGTAAATGTTTTTCAAATTGTCCTGGGTAAGAAGCAAAAAGGATGCAAGGTCATGTTTAAAAAGGTCATGCTTAAAAGCATTGAAAAGGATACCAAGATAATGCCTTAAGTTTTAGCTCTCATATTTTTCAGATTCTGCACTGCATTCGTATATAACTCTAAAAGAGTGCTAGCAACTTCTCCTTCCAGTTTAGTTAGACAAAACAATCCTTTTCCAGCCTGAGAACCAAGGACACCGTTGCAGCTTCAGGCCCAAAAAAGTATAAACAGCAAATTGAGGAGAGCAATTTGGGAGGATGGGACTTCATAACCTGAAACTGTAATTGGACAATTAGCCCGAATATGTAAATGGACCAAAACTTACAAAACTGTGAAAATGAGTGACTCAGAGTCCATCTTGGTGTAGCCTTGGCCAGGCTCTTGTACTGTTCAAGGTCCACCCTTTGAAGGCCTTTTTAATAAATACCTGCTTTATTGCTTTAACACCGTTCTCTGTTCCAGGTGGCCTCTCAAGGCATCGAAGGTGACCCAGCTTTCAGCCAGAGACCTTGTAGGACACTTGAGGTTCCTCGCTCGCTCAGGGTGAGCCTGGCAAGGTGATGGTTGATGCTGACGTGGTTACCACAGCCACCCTGCCCTGGTCTGGCTGTGCTGGGACAGGGGTGTAAATCTGCTGGAGCTGCCTGAGGCTGCACCTCTCTGCTGTCAGAGCTCCCTTCAGCAGGAATCACTGGGAATAGGGGGAGGGAAATAGAGGATTTGCTGCTTGGTAAATCCTCCCACCTCCCTCCTCCCAGTGGAGACATTTGTGATAATCATGGAGAACGCTACCACTTCAGCCTGCAATAATAACCACGGCGCAGCGCTCTGCCGTAATTGCCTGGTGCCCAGGGGAGGCACAGGGCTGCTTTCCTTTCATCATTGTCTTCAGTGTTGGGCTTGGGCTTTGCCTGCTTCTGTCAGTTAAACATTGCTCCATATCATCATCTTGATTTCCCTCACCAAGCAACACATGGGGTTATTTTTAGGTGGGAGAAGGGACGTGCAGGGCACCACGAGATGCTGGGGTCGATATTTATGAGTAAATTCAAATAGAGCATGATCTGCACGGTCCTGTAAAGTGCAGATCTGTTTGAATTGAGAGAACTATTTTAGTGAATTTATTGTTGCCTTTGATACGCTTTTTATATGTTCTTGTCAGAAGCTGAATTAAAAGAAGTGCTGCAGTTCAGTGTTAGGCTGTAAAAAACATAAAAATCTGGCAGAGAAAGACCTGTCATCATAACTTTCATCATGTTTCAAATCCTTACTTTGCCACATCTGCTCATTACATGAGACGGGCAAGAATTCAGAGCAGCTGAGCTTTGAGAAATTCTGTTACAGAAGGTAACAACTGATTAAAAGGTCAGGAGATGGCTTCAAAAATATTCCTGTGGCCTCTTAGCTTCATGAATTTCATAAGTGGGATGCTGGTAGACTGCATTGCTGCATGTGTTTAGATACAGATTAGGCTGAGGAATGAATTATAGTGAGGTGTAAAATAACTGAAAAGTAAGCTGTGCAGCAAATGTACTTTTAAAAATGGTTGGTGTTCTGTACAATAAAAGTAGAAAAAAGACCATGGCCATTTTGGGAGCACAGTGGGTGAGATCGAGCATGAAAGGGTAAAGTTAATGGTGCTGTGGCGATTCATCTTAGCTGATGATCTTGCCTATGGGCTTTAACTCTGTTACTTGGTCAACAAATGCGATTGTAGTTATTATGTTTAAGAGGAGCTATGGATTTTCAGTCAGAATGATCTTTGCTTTTGTTTTTACTATTACTCTCTTTCCATCTGAAATATAGCCTTGCTGCAAAAGCGCTGTTGGGCTGCATCTCCCCTCTGCTGCGAGTGGCCCCTGGAGGCAGCAGGGCAGTCCCCGGGGAGGTGGGTGGGTTCCCCCCGGGTGGGTTCCCCCCGGGTGGGTTCCCCCCCGTGCAGTTCTGCTCCCTCTGGATGCTGATCCCAGGGGCATGGGGCAAGCAAAGGGCTGCCTCCCTTCCGCTGCTCTGCCTGGGCAGCCTTCCCTGCTGCTGGAGGCTTGTAAAGTCCCTGCAAAGATTCCGAGATTAGAAGAATGTTAATTTTAGTTTGATGGATAATTTTCTCTCTTGAAGAGGTTTTAAGCAAAAGAAAAAAGGTAACATAATCTAAGGAATTCAGAAGGTGGAGATTTACGCAAATAAAACTCTCAAGCATTGTGCTATTGGCTAGTTACCACAACAAAGAAAACAAGGTGCTGGTTGTGTATTTGTCTGGTCAGATGATTTCATAGGCTTTATAGCTTGTGCACAGAGGGAAAAGGCTTTCTTCGAGGGAGTTTGCTGGCTGGATTTTAAGGTCTTTAGCCTGAGTCACCTGGACAAGTAACTTCACAGCTGGATGGTGTCAAGGCCACTTACATCCCTCCTGTGGCTGTTGGGTTTTAAGTGGTGCTGTACATAGTCCTCTGTTGCAGTTGCAGTATCCCCTAATAGATAATATTTTAAAATGTACAAAGATACATTTGGTATAAATATAGCTCACAGCATGAGGCACTGAATAAAACATTTCTCTTCACTCATCGGGGAGGATCATGCATAACTTACTCTTGGATCTGCTTCATCATTCAGGCGTTGGAGAGTCACCCCTAATTTGTGAAAACATATGGCTTATTCCACCCTTCCACACTGAGAATTCATTCGAGGCATGCTTGCCTGCAGTCTTGTGTTCACCATCTGGATCAACCTTCTGCAAGTCGAGGTAATTGGGAGATACGGCAAGGGGGAGCAGGGAAGTGAGTTCCTCCTCCTCTGCTAAAACGGGAGGACATCTCTTCTGAATCTTGGCTTCATTACAGGCTGATAGACTGAATCTCAGAAAAAAAATCACGGACCAGGCAAATAGCCAGGTTACTGTAATCACATTTTAGCCAGTAACTATGAACTAACAAATCATTTAACTTTTTTTAGACTACATCTTGATTAACTACCTAGCAACAGTGGGTGAGGGAAAACTTGCTGTGGATCCAGTAAGAAACTGGTATGTCACAGACCTATTGTCTGTCATACATCATACCTCTGGGTGGATGGAAGCTTTGAACTCCCATTGTTCCTGTTCATGTTTGATGGAATAGGCAAATTTCAGACTACATATGCCACAGTCGGGCAGGAGTTTTTCTTGGAAAAGCAGTGTGTGGCTTGTTCAGGTTTTCCCACTTGTTCAAATGCTGGACACACAGTTCTCTCTCCTGGAAGGAGCCTTGGCATGTGGTCAGAGCCCTCCTGGGTGTGTGCTGGACAGGCTGCATTCCTAGAGCATCCCCCAGGCTGGGCAACCCACAGAGACCTGTGATGGGAATCGTCATTGCAAACCACCAAGGTTTTGCTCAGTTTTACTGCAGTCCTTCAGCCGCCCCTGTTGAACTAGTAGCTCATTCTGACTTGGAATGCGGAGTCTGAAATGCTCATTTCTGCTCTGAGGTGCTTAGCAATGCCAGTGCTTTCTCAGTCTACCATGGACCTGACTGTGACTTGGTATACTCCCAGGCAGAGAAGGAAGTTATTATTGGCTTAAGTCATCCTTATGCCACGGGAACTGGTTGTGTGCTGTGTTAGTAGCAATGGTAACAATTAAAGCATTTTTTAAGCAAACCAGTTGCAGCTTTATCCTACACTGTTGCACTGGTACAGAGCCTTTGTGACACAATCTCTGTTTCTTTCAATAACCGTAACTTCATCCAGTTTCTGAAACCAGATTTCATTTAAGTTAGTCCTAGATCAACGGCAGGTACAGAACTATATCAAAATTGAAAACTACAAAAACTTTCTTAGGATGTTGTAAGTCCCTAATCGTCCATTTACTGTCTTTGTGTACAACACAGAGGCTGCAGTTAAAGCTATTTTCTGTGCCCAGCTTCTCCAGCCTGTGTGATTTTATCACCTGGAATTACTAGCAGCCCTTCTCATCTACTACTCAGGTAGCAGAACAGTGTTCATCCAGACTGTCTGGATGGGAGTTAAGCTGGAGTTTGCCCATTACTTGTAAATCCAGCCAGAATATTGAAGCAGAAAATGGATCATACAGGGCTAAACTGGGGTTGAGGTTTGCATGTGATTGCTTTCAGGTAGGTGAATTCTGGTTTTATTTGTTGGAAAGGGTTCTCTGTGTCCACATGCACATCATGATTTGTCAAAATCTATCAAATGCAGGGAAGTGCCCAGTTTAACCTCATAAGTCCCTCTGGGGCAGTGCCTCTGCTTCCCTCCTTGCCACAGCTGAAGGAGACTGTGTGGATGAAGCCTGGCCTGGAGGCCACCACTGTAAGCTTGCTTTGAAGACATTCTGGTGCATTTCTTGGGTAAGATTTCATTCTGCTGCCTTAAGCTCCAGGCAGGTTTCACTCCTTAAGGACTGGCTTTCAGGTCCTCCTGGGTCTGGGAGCATTGAACATACATGAAGTAATGTATTACTTGTTTCAGAGTTGAGAGGGATATAAAAATACTCTGCACTGGCAATGCCTGTGAATAGCTTTCACAATTTCCTCTGCTCACCACCCCCACGTATTCCGTCTCTGCCGAGCGTTTCGGCAGGGATGCTGTGCAGGGTTTTGCGTTGGCTGCAGTCGGCTGTGTCCTCCATCACCCAGCTACTCCTTCACACCACTGAGTAACCCAGGGAATCACCCAGCACAGCCTGAGCTGCAGGGTGGGAGAGAGAGAGGTGAGTGGAAATATTTGGGTGCCTCAGGACAAGCGAGATCTTTCCTGCTGCTCTGGGGATCCTTGGTACGTGAGCATAATTTCAGCCTGGGATCAGTTAAGGGTGTGCATGACAGGATTGTGCCTGTCCTGGTCTACCCTCTTAATTTCCTTCTCTCTTAATCACAGTGTTTGAAATTATTAAAACAGATTAAAATGCAAACTAGCACCATAATCAAGCAGAATGTAATGGCTGGTTTTCATGAAATAACATTAAAATAAAAGATAAATAATTTATGAGTAAGTCTCTCATCAGCTTTGGATGGCCGTAAACCAACACTAGTGAGCTACTGCCCAAATCTCAGGAATTAGTGCAGCCAGGTTCTCCTTTTCAGGCCCCAAACCTGTCCCAAATGACAAGATGCTTCGTATGCCTTTCTTAGACCATCTTATCTTAGAATTTTTATGTGTGGAGTTTCAAACTTTAAAATGGCCTCATTTATATGACTCTGAAGATTTACAGGGTACTGAAAATGTTCATTATTTTGCAAATGCAAGTTTTTATTAATGAACTCTCACAAGCCACCTACATGCCTGCTTAGTCATACCCTTGGTTTATAGAGAGATACATCAGGGGGAACAAGAGGTCATGCAAAGTAGGAAGGAGGACTGACTCTGGCTTGGCTACAGCCCAGGTTACCGAACACACAGATTCTAGGTTATTGGTATTTCTGAAAGGCTTTGGCACCAGCATTTTCAGTACTTGCAGAACACCTCTGAGACAGGCAGGTCATAGCAATTTAAAGTTGTTTGATTTTTTTTTTTTTTTAAGTTTAATTGAGCTGTACATAAGCATCTGTACCTCCAACATAGAAACGAGACCAAATAGTTTTGATGAGCCTAATGAATATTATCTCTAAAATGGTATGAGTGTGTTCAGAGATGTAAATTTGATAGGCTGAATAGCCTGAGAATACTCCAGGAATGCTTGGAGGAGCTTCTCTCTGTCAAGATTATCAGTTTTTTTTCTCCATATGGACGGGTGTAAATGGAGATTGATGGGAGGAGCTGTTACTGTAATATACCCATTAGGATGGTTCCTTTGTTTCAATATTTGTTCCGTTTTGAAGGAGATGTGACGCTAGTTTAAACAAAATGAGATGTATATATGTTTTATGTTCTCCTTTCTCTTCAGCTCCTGCTCAGCCCCATGTAATCTTTCAGGAAGAGGTTAGTAGTTTGCAGGCATTACAGCACATATTGGTGCTGGAGAAAATTTCAGTCTTCACCCACGTTTTGAACGGAAACAGCAATATCTGACAAAAATATATTTAGTGAGAGGGGTGAAGAGATGATAATTTGAAGAGCGTATTTTGATTTGAAACCTTTCTTTTGGCTTTGTCAACCAGTGGCACAGTTCTGGGATGCAGGTGTGGAGGCCACAGCTCCCTGTGCTTTTCCTGGTGGCTTCAGAGCTGCTCTGCAGGGTCTGACTGCAGCGCTCCTCTTCCCTGCCCTCCCTCCTCCTGCTGCTGCAAGGGAGGGAGATTCACTTGCTTAAACACATTTGGTGAAGGAAGGTTTTATGAATTGGCCAAGGCAGTCAATCAGATTCAGTTTTACTCTTATGGGTGGTGTCCTGTACAAAACAATATTCTGGACATTCAGTTGAAACGGGGGAAGTTAGATTTTTTTTCTTTTCCTACTGGACATGTTATTTGCTTCAATCTGCACGCTATCTATATTTGTGAAGTTTAGTGTTTGTGATCTGTTTACTTTCTCACTCCAGCTCATTTGCAAGCTGACACAGGACGTTGCATTCTAACTTGGGAAGCAATTTGCTTTTGATACAAAAAGTAGATCGATTGTAATTCCCAGGATGAGAACAAGGTTACTAACTCTGTTGGATGTCTCAGAGCCATTTCTTGGTAGTGAAAGGCTGTATCTATTCTGCCACAGTAAATTCCATACATTTTAAGGCCTACACCTCATGTTTAGCTTTTTTTAATTTATGCCTCTTATAAATTCCTTGGAAAATACTGATGTCTGTGTTGGAGCACACCAATCAGTGCTAGATTTCTTGGCAGTGAAATGCTATTCATGCTGTGTACATAAGCTCCACATTGTCTTAAAGATTTTGCAGGTAGCTGGGGAAGACAAGACAGGCATTTGTCTTGTGAAAGAAGCTTCCTATGTAATTTTAGCTGAGCTCTGGGTTTCGGAGCCAACTTAGCATTTAAAGCCTAGGCACACTTTAAAGAAATCTAATTAGTATTTAGAATAAACGGTAGCATTAATTGCAGTCAGTTCTCTATAAAAGGAATGAACTACCACTTAATTGCATTTAAATACAATTATACAAGAAGATTAAAAAATGTATCTTGATTAGAGAAAGAAATAGTTCAGGTTAATTCTTTTCTTTGGTAATGAGTGAAATTTGTACAGAAGAATTGCATTATCCTGTGGAGCTGTCATTGGCTTCTTCCTGCAGTTGCTTCTCAGTCTTGAAATAGATATTCAAACACCCGTCTGTCATTTAAGCTTGGAATATTTTTCCTTCTCAGACAATAATTCTCTGCACCCAAAGTTGAAAGCCTTCCAACTTTATGCTATCTCTGGTCTGTGGGGGTGCAGGTAGGAAACAACTGTATAAGTTGGCAAGTATATTTCTTCATGGTATAGTTTGCAATCAAGTGAAAATGAAACTATTTCAGTTTTGGTTTGTTTTTATTTTTCTTTTTTTGCGAATGGTTCAAACCTTTGCTAAAAAAAATTCCAAGTGCTAATCCAGGAGGGGGCAGGAAAGAAAGGACATGTGTCCCAAAGCCCTGTTAGGGAATGAAAGGTGCTGAACAGAATTATTTTCTGAAAGATTGAAACCTGGTGTGTTGTGTGAAGTCTAATTTTAGACCACATTATGCTGCAATATGGTATCAGACTCAAAGAGCAGCAGGTGTCAGAGAATCTGCTAGCTGACACTCCATGTTACAGCAGAAAAGCTTTATTAAATTCATTTTCTAAGCTGCAAATAGGACTCTGACATGGTGTGAAATTCAGCTAAACTGAACTTCTTCAGCTCCTGCTCTAGCATGTCATGGATTTTCTGTAATCGCCCACTGTGATTTGGCTAGCCCAAGTTTGGGAATGCTGGCTATTAGCCTTAGTAGGAAAATGCTTTGCTTTTAAGCACTGTGTGATCCCACCCGCAACCTAATGGATCCTCGAGGGGGTCTGAAATGAGGCAAAACCCAATCCCGAACCAAGTGAGAACAGGAAAATCTATTCCATGCCTTTCCCACAGCAGATGGATCTAGTTCACTGAGAAGTATTTTGTGATGTGGCCAGGATTATCTGGGTGAAACAGCTACTTTTATTTTGAATATCTGAAATATGGCTATGTGCTAATTTCTATGAATGAGACGTTTTCTTGAAAATTTAAAAAGCTTTTCAGGGTAGAGGGAGGAAATATGTGGACACAACAATGGCATAGTTGCTGTTTTGTTTTTTTTTTTAATGCATGCTTTCTTTACCAGTGCTGTGAACAGCAAAGCCACCCTGGCAGGGGAAGGGCTCTGTCCCCGTGTGCTGGGTGCTGCCACCTCTGCTGCCCCAGGCGGGTGCTGGGTGCTGCTCTGTCACCATGTGCTGGGTGCTGCCACCTCTGCTGCCCCAGGCGGGTGCTGGGTGCTGCTCTGGCAGCCAGAGCTCCGTCTCGCACCTTCGTGGTGCTCGCCCTGCAGTTCTGCACTTCTGCTCGAGCAAAAGGCTGCAGAGAGTGACACACAGGCTCACAACGTCTTCCAGAGATGGATAAGAGAGGAGTGGGAAAAAAAAAAATACTTCTAATGCTCCTAATTTTGACAGTGTGGCACCCTGATTTACCTGTGGCTGTTGTGTAAGGGGAGCTCAGTGCCCGTAGCAATGGGGACAGCGTTATCACAAGAGCTGCCATTCATTTTGGGCTGTTCTGACTGGGTTTAAGCATCCCTGAAAGTGCTGAGAAGCAGCAGAGAAGATCAAAAAAGAACTGTCAAAGCTCTGAGCCTGTGGAATTAATTTAGAGAGCTCCCCTCAGACAAAACAGTGTCAGGTAAAGATGGTGTTTTATACAGATCAGATGTCATCAGCTGGGCATTTCTGGCCATCTCAGGGAGCAGCAGAACAGAATAAAAGGGAGATGTTCAGGCTGTATTGTTTGGGAGGGGTGGATTCTGCACTACCTCTCTTTTGAAGATGATTCCATGTCTAATCTCATAAAAAATGAAGATATAAATAGATAAATAATTTCAAGGGGTGCTTATAATTGATGGGTTTTCCATTCACAGTTTGGATCCTAGTTCTTGCTGGGAGTCTGAACTGCCTTTAGCCTGTCAGGCTGCTTTGCTCAGAAAGCAGCAAAGGAATGTGGAAACATAAAGTTATGCAGGGAAGAACTGGAAAATTTAGGGTTTGCATACAGACTCCCTTCAAAGTCTGGCTGGCTGGTTTCTGCTATAAATTGTGGGAGATTATGGTTTTGGACAGTGCCTGTATTGCTTTCTGTTATCTCATTCAAAATCTCAGCCAATAGCCTGATGAGGGAAGTTGTACACACACTGACTTTGATTGCCAGAGCTAAAAAAACCCCAACCCCCAAACCCCTCCACACAATTTTCAATTACAGTCGTTTATTTGATTTAGAAATGCTTGTCATGATGCCTAGGAGGTGCAGACAAGCAATGATCTGATGCAGGGCTGGAAAATCAGTTCATGGGTGGGCAGGTGCACCGGGACACCTAAAAGGCGTCTTTGGCTTTGTAAGTGGTGCAGGGACAGGAGTTGAGCTGTGTGGGGTCTGAACACTCTGGATTTTGATCCAGAGTGGAAGTAGGGCCAAGTGGCCTTGTCAGTCTGTGGGCAAACATAAGCAATAAGTTTGTAAGAGTGCAATAGCAATAAGATTGTAATAGTGCAAACCATTCAGCAAGATTTTGAAGCCACTTTCAGTGTAACTGTGTTGCTCCATGTGAATTACTGAATTTCTTTCTTTAAATGAACCTGAAATTCTAACCAAATCCTCAACTGAGGCTTTAAATGTGAAGTTAAGAACAATATTTCTGGGTGAACCCTTCAAATTGCTTTTTTAACATATCTTTGTGGGGCTTCTGCTATACAAAATGCATCAGAGTACTTACAAGAAGTAGTAGCCAAAAACGCCATGCAGGGGACTGTGGTACCACTTGATGTGTGCTGATAGGAAGGGTCTCTGCACGACTCAGAGCAATAGCTGTATTTCATTCCAAGAGGTAAAACCCCTTGTATTTGGAACAGGAGTTTCTATTTTGTTCATAATTCGCTACAAGAAAGCAAGACCTTGGACTGGGTGCTTCAGCAGTATATTGGAGAAGGACAGCTTTAATTTAATTTCTGGCACTGCTGGTTTGAAAAGAAACCATCAATATCATAATAATGTGTTTTCAGACCATATTATGTGGAGGAAATCTGTGACTTCATCTGAAAGGCAACCTGTTAAGGAAACTTTAAAATTAGCTTCTACCACTCCTTTTTGTTTTGTTTTTCCCTTTGGGTTTTAAAATGTTGTACAAAGGTCTGGGAAGCTTTGAATATTTCCAGCTTTCTACTTGGATATTTTTTTTGTTATATTTAAAAATAACACTAAATCTGCTGTTGCTCTTCCCTTCCCCCTTTCTTCCCTAGACAATTCCTTGGGGATTTCAAGGACAGGAAAGTGAAACATGGCTCAAGGAGTCAGAGGCATTTAATTTTTAGAAGAATTTTCTTCTAAGCATTTGGATTCAACAGGTGTTAGTGCAAAAAGCAGGATATTGGATCTGGACCAGCCTGGCTTGACATTTCTTCTTTCATCTTCTTTTGCAGCTATAATTGCATGAGTTTTCATAGGTTTGGGTTTGGTTTTTTTTTAGGATGGACAAATTATTAACTTTTTAATATAAATATATTTTCCCTCCTCTGTATCTTTTAGTACCTTCACAAGTTTTTATACATCACAGATAAGAGAAGAAACTAATTGTTTTATAAAAAATAATTATTAAGGCAAGCCTCCAGAAGCTCTAGGTTAAGAGCAAAAGTGAAACAAACAGAAAATGCACAACCCCCAGAATAAATACAGATGTTTGTGGCTTCCCAAGCTACGCCACTGGTGTTGTGCAGGATCCAGTCCTGGGCAGCCATGCCACAGGAGGAAACCATTACTGTGTGACTGACAGAGCTAAGGAAAGTTGGTTGTTTATGTGCAGCAGGAACTCCACATTTAAAATCAGTTCTGAGTGGTGGCTTAACATGCAAATTTGAAGAAGTGAGAGCCATTGGTTGTCCCTAAGTCTCACAGCAGTGAGGAGCAGTGGATCCCAGTTACACCTTGGTTTTGGGTCAGGCCAGCAGGGTGTGGACAGGAGGCTCTTGCTGGTCCCGATCTGCAGCTGTGTTTGAGGTGCCTGCTGAAAAGGTGCTGCCTGGGAGGTGTGTGTGAGCACAAATGCTGGCTCAGAGCCTGCTTTCTGCCTATGCCTTGAGGGACTGATGGAGAAAATGATGTCTGGGAGCAGACTGACATGCAAAGCCCGTGGGTCATACCTGGCGGTCCCTCTGTGTTCTTTTGGCTGCCTGGTTGGGATGCTAACATAATGAATTTTAATTGAAAAAGAAAAATCTTTTGGTGGAAGCATATTCTCAGATGGGGGAAGGATAAATTACAGAATAATTCATGGACTATTTGCAGCTCTTGAGAATTCAGCTGATCTAAATAATGTATGTTTATACATACAAATTGTGTGTGTGTCCCTGCATATTTTAAATGTTTGATTGTTTCACATTAAGGAACAAGTGCTTACTGTAGAATACTGGAACACTTACCATTTCGGTTTTAATTTTTTGCTATTATTATGAATCTCACATAGATTTTCCTTGGGATATTTTTCATACCTGCAATTATTGCTGGCCTAAAACTACGCAGACATGGCAGGCAGACAGCATCTATTTAAATCCTGAAGAGCACCGGCAGAGACAGGGCAGCCATCATCCTCCAGTTAATTAGGAATAAGAAGAGGTGGAAGATCTAGTGCTGCCTCTTTCTCTGCCTGCCTGTCTGGTGGGCTTGCTCCAGTGCAGGCTGAGCTGCTGGTCCCTCACAGAGAATTAATGGCTTGATGGATTTGCAGTGCCTGGTGCTCTGGCTGCACTAGTGACAGCGCGGTCCCAGTGTGCTGGCACAGCCACAGCACAGCCCAGCTGCCTGGCAGAGGGGGGCCCCTCTCCAGCTCCTGCAGACCTTGGCCTCCAAAATGCACCTCCTTGTAAGTAGAGGAAGAGCTGCTCTCAGCTAGAAGAACAGAAAATTGAGTGGTGTGCTTTGCAATGCATGTGCACGTGTGTGCACATCTCGTGAGAATCACCGACTTCTTTAAACTTAGTGTGGGGAAGAGTTAAGCAGATGACAGCGAGTATTTGGACAGGTAACTGAGCTTCTGGATGGTGAGAATCCAGTCACTGGGAGGCCTGAGCTGCTAATGGTTTGCTTCTGTGGATGTGTTCAAACTTCAGGTTGTCATTGACTCTGAAGGAACCCCTGAAGGTGCAGGAGGATTTCACTGTACAGTCGGGTTAGAGGATTCCAGAGGCCGCTGCTGCTGTGTGTAAGCCCTCAGCCCTGTCTTCCAGTGCTGCCTGGCCTTGGCTGCGCTCATCCCTGTTCTGATCAGGGAGGACAGCACACTGCTCTATAACTGTACCTACACTGAGTTGATCTGATAGGGTATCCAAGTAGAACATGTGACGAGTTTAAGAAAAACCATAATTAATTGAAATTCATTGGAAAATCTGAAACAGGGATGAAACGAGATCTGGTGTTCTTGATGAGTACCTGCAGGTTACATGTGCTCCCTGAGAAGGCCTGAATGAAGCAGTGGTGAAGGATAAGCAGCTGGCAGGGAGCTCCCTTGTGTAGGGAAGCTGCACATCTCACTGCCCCAAGGTCACAAACAGGGAAAGCTGCACCATGCACTGAGCCAGAGGAGGCCAGAGCTGCAATGCAGGGGCAGAAACATCCGTGGAGGTTCAGGCTACCTTTGGATGATTAGAGCCCTGCTACAGTGGTTTTGCTTGGCGAGTGTTACAGGGATTCACAATTTATTGCACAGGTTGCAAACAGAATGTACTCAGTGCAAAACACCAGGGTGAAGTGTGGGAACAGGGAGTCAGCTTTCTGAGGTACTTAGGTTCAGTATTTTGCAACGGTTTTGTTGGAAAAGGGGTTGTGGTCCAAATTCAGGTTAATTTACATCCATGTAAGGATAGCATCTCATCCTAACTGTAAGGAATGAGTGAAGATGGGTCCTGGAGAGACTCCACTGGCAGGGCATGGGCAGGGGAGAGTTGTTGGTGCTGCTGTGGATCTCCAGCAGTGCCCAGCTGGGGCATGTCATGCACAAAGTACAGTAGAGGAGGATGAATAAAACAAACTGACCCTTGGGGAGAAATGGGGGGGAGAAGTGGGACTTGTTTGAAGACACTAGTTTCAGACTCCAGCACATGGGGTGAGGGTGACATCGGGCTAACAGATGTGTGTCCTGGGTGCTGAGGTGGTGGAATGACACAACTCATTTGGGGACAGCCACAGAGATGGACATCAGCCCTGTGGCAAGATGCTCAAGCCCCAGCGAGGCTGTACCTGTGAGCTCAGGGTGTTGATGCCACTGAGCATCCTTGCAGAGTGACTGGTTTTGGTCATTACTGATTTGAGCCAGATTCAAAGCAACAGCCTAGAGGCAATAGCTGTGATTTTTAGAGGGCATGATGGCTTATTTGAATGCAAAATTCTGGCAATAATGCCTTCATCTTACCACAGTAAACTATCAATAGCTGCCTCTTAAATAGCCTTGTATTTTAAACAAGATATTGCTAGTAACCAGCATTTACTATTAAGTGTAAACAAGTCCCAGAAGTACTGCCAGATCTGTGGTTTTTTTCTAATCTGCATAGCTATTAAAACTCCTTTTCTGCAATGCTGGCTAGCTCCATTTTAGGGTTATATTTCTGCCACCACTGCTGCTCCTCGCAGGTGCAGGGTTGCTGCCCAGGGAGCAGGGTTTGCCGCAGCACTCCTTGTGTTGGCCTACCTGGTACCAGCACTGCCAGGGCCCCGCGAGGTCCCGGTTTGAGTGCTGGCTGTGGCTGCGTGCAGATTGCACACAGAGTTCAACGACCAGATGGGGGACACTAAATCTGCTTTGTCTAGCCAAGAGCTGGCAGACAGAGCACCACTGCTGCTGTCAGCCGGAGAAATACTGAAAATTGCTCAATCAACATAATTCATGGAGCTTTGTGGCAGGTCTGCAGCCCCGCGGGGTGGCGGGGAGTGCCAGATCAGCCACGGAGCCCTGTGAGCCCATGGCCCCGCTCCCTTGCTTGGAGGACACAGCTGCCTGCTGCTGCCCAAGAGTGGTGCCTCTTGCAGAGGTACTTTCAAGGGGAAAATACTGCCAATGACACTATTGCTCAGTAATTCCTGCTTTGTTTGCAGAGAGGGGTCATGGCTAAGAGCTCTGTCCCTGATCCCTTTTACGATGTTGCCTTAAAGCACTCTGAGGACCGTGGAGATACTGGGCTGGCCCCATTCTTCCTACCATCCCTGCTTGCCATAAACTACAGACTCAAGGTGAGGGAGAAACAGCAAACAAGTTTAAATCTTTATGGGCAGAGCTGGGCAAATACTCTGGCAAGTCCCAATCATTCTTTCAAACAGAGAGAGGTTTAATCTGTGGTATTGTATTTCCAGCCCTTATTTGCTCTTCATGCTCTGTAGCAATGGGCTTTCCACCAAGAGAGCCTTGAGCAAATGGAGCCTTCAAAGGTCCTGGCAGCAGTGAGCAGTGCTGCAAGCTGTGGAAATGGGCTGCCTCATGGTGCTGAGCAAAGTGGGCGCTTGTTTGGTGTGCTCGAGTGTCCAGCTGAAGCATCCTCTTTGGTCACAAAGTGGAATAAGGGGCTGACTCTCTGAAGAGCAAGCACCTGGTGTGCAAAGGGGAGCAGCTTACCAGCATCAGTGGCCCTGCACCAGTGACACTGTTAAATAGGTGCAGACCAAACCTTGAATCAATTCAAAAGTAATTAAAATTGTACTTTTCAATCAGAAAGCGATAGAATACTGTACTTTTCAAAGTCTGCCTGGTATCTTTTTGTCTTCAGCTGTAAGTTATGTAACCTGGTAGCTCCTTCTCTAGTCCTAAATCCTCCTGGAGATGTTTATCTAGCATATAAGTGTAGGGGTGTCAATGTTTGTAAACATGGAGGCAAATCTGCACATATGTGTTGCACTTCGGTGCAGCCCTGCTAATATTAGTCTAGCAAAACTGTTTTTTAGTATACTGTATGGAATATGTCTTGTAAATACCCTTAAAGGTTCTATTCCAGAGTCAATTCAGTAGCCATTAGTAATGAAACATAAATGCAACTTTACATTTTTGCCAGCTGGCTCAGGTAACTTGCTCTCATCATCTACAGAAGCACAGCATTTTTCAATTCTCTGGCTGAATATTAAAATCCAAAATTAGACTATAATTACCAAAGGGTTTGATGGCAGCCTGTAGCCAGACCAAAGAGGGCTCCTCCCTCCTGTGTGTCCTGCAGGAGCTCTGTTCTGAAGCCCAGATCTGCAGCTCATCACATCTGCTCAGGTGGGGCAGACAGCTGTCAAGAAATCTGTGTTTTTGCCGTACCAGCAGGAAACTGGTCAGGAGATTTCATCAGCTGCTTGATTTATATGAATGAATGTAGATTTCTGTGCCTTAGATCATGGCAAAAGTTTTGAATCTGTTTTGACTTTTTTCTGTCAATGGCAGCAAGTACTGTTTTTGACCGTATCTGTAATTCTAGACCTTGTGGGGATATAATATTTTCTTCTGGTCCTGTGTCCATCCCCACAAACAGTGTGGTTTTCTGTCTTTCTGTCACCTGCATGTCATACCAACGTTTTCCATAATGTAATCCTCTACTTGATGCATAACAGAAGTACACAGTGATGTTCTATAAGTAGCAGTCCAGAGAACAATAGAATACTGCCATGCTAATAGAGTATTTCAGTGGCTAGAGTGGTAGCACAGTGTATTTTATTAGGTGATTTGTTTCTGTTAGTGGCCACTGGGTGGAGGAAAAACTGAAAAAGCTGAGAGCAGGAGCACAGCTGCAAGTGGCCTGATTTCCAGGGCATTCAGGGCGCCTGCAAGTCCTCCTGTTTTGCTGACAATGCACAGAAAAAACAGAGGATTTCGTTAGGTGCTTGATTTTGAAATATGGGACTGGGCTTGTGATAATTCCAAGGCGCAGTTTAGCAAAAAGGTCAGGAAATAATAAGTGGTGACTGAGCAAGTGAAGCTCGGGCAGCATGAGGTTGGCATGCTGAGCCAGCTCGAGTGGGAACAGGGCTTGGAAGGGAGCTCCTCAGGTGGTGCTTGCTAAGAAAAG
This sequence comes from Oxylabes madagascariensis, assembly GCA_013400675.1. Classification (NCBI taxonomy): domain Eukaryota; kingdom Metazoa; phylum Chordata; class Aves; order Passeriformes; family Timaliidae; genus Oxylabes; species Oxylabes madagascariensis. The sequence continues at coordinate 62,486 of VYZR01059526.1, forward strand.
GCAACACTTATGCTTGCTTTTTCTTTATAATTCGCTTCCCTATTATTTTAAGATCTAGGGAGCAGAGGATTTGCAAAAATCAGTGGGAATGTAACTTGGCCATACAAATACATTTGCTGACTGCGGGGTGTACTGCATCTAGAAATTAACTGTGGGCACAATAATTTAAAATCCCGTTCCTTTTGATCTGTCCTGCTGTACGTTAATCTGAGGCTATATGCAAGAAATTGCTGTTTCTAACCTAGTTTCCTCACTGTCCTGCAGGCTGGGAATGAGACTAGCCCCTTAAGTTGCTGCTAACACTTCTGCAGCATGGGCTTAAAATGAAAATGAAGCAGTTGCTTGGAAACCCTCCTCCTCTTTGTGCCACTTATTTTACTTTCTCAAGATGTCTTTTTCCAGACTATTAATTGTAAGTGGCAAAAATATTGCAGGCGGAGCTGCTTGTGTCTCTTACTGTGAAGATTGTGTAACAAGCCCCTGGTTTGATTGGCATATGCTTTGCCAGACTTGAACCCTTTTGAATAAAATTCGGAGGGAATTTGCTGTGATAAGTAACTCCCTAAACTCGTTAGGAAGATTTAATCCAAACTGATGCCTGAGAATAGATGCAGAGAACAATACACAGGCAAAAAAAAAAACAAAAAAAAAAAAAAAAAAAAGTGGTGAACTTTGAAAAGGTAAAATATCCCAGTACTTTGAAGCAAGGATCTGAAATTTGATGGGGAAGGATTGTCCGGCTCTTTACTCAGGGATATTTTTCTTGTAATTTCTAATCTATGAACATTTAGTTAAGTTGTAGGTATTTCCTTAACATATAATTTGCACATGTTGCATAGGGACAGCTTTGGTGTATTTAGCAGCTAAAACCAGAACCAATTTCAGCCACACTCTGGACCGAGCTGAAGTCAGCCCTCCAGAGGTTATACCTTATTGAAGGGATATTCTGAAAGTGGATTAACTATGTGCCAAGAAATCCTAATTCTAACATCTCTGAAGTTGTGAGTACTTTGCTTTGCAACCTTAATGTTCTTACTGGGTAGTTTTCTTGTGCAAAGTATATATTTTTAAATTGGGCAATTTAAGCATCTACTGCATATATCTTGAAATTTCTGCAGTATGAGAATCTAATTTTTTTCATACAATTTTGCTACTGTCAGTCTGTTGGGAATTCCAATGGGCATGGGATCCTATATCTTTGATAAAGGGGATGTCAGTGCCAAAGGCTGTGTGTAAAATTTAAAGTGTATGGATCCATAAAATGCCTCAGGGTTATCCCTACTATCTGTAGGAAACAGTCCTACAGAGAATACTCTGGAACTGGAGAACACTGGGAAGGCAGTTTTCCTGACACTGGATCAATGATTTATTTTATTTTGGAAGTCTCTTCTGAGCAGTAGGGTGGGGGCAAGATAACTTTGGAGGGTTTAGCAGCATGAGATCTCTTATGCAACTAAGCAAATAGCTGGGCAGTCTGGTTACACAGAGTTTCAAAATACACCAAGCATGAAAACATTTTTTTGATGCTGTAAAATGCTGTTTGTTTCAGTGACATGCAGAATACGATACTTACCTTAAAATTTTTAAATGGGAAGAAGTATTGGAGGGAAACCCTGGACTGTGGGAATTGTTTGCCTCCATATTTTTTGGTGTTACTACAAACCATGTTGCCTGTCCATGTGTTAATGCTAGTGCAGTGTAATTGGGGATTTGGAGGCACAGAAGGATTATTTTGTGTTCAGCAGAATCTTGAGTGCTTCTGGGTCTTATATTTCTTAAGTATGGGCAGGATGATGGGTATGTGTAGGCTAATGGGACCACAAGACATCATTTGGATAGAACCAAGAGGAATGTGGGGCAGAAAAAGGATGAAAACATTTGGGTTTTTTTTGAGTGTGAAACCTGGTTTAAAATGGATTTATTGCTTTATAGTCCATAAAGGACTATCATCCACATGGACCTGCTTTTTTCACCTGAAAATTTTGTGTGGAATTTGAAGACTTCGGTGATTTTTGAAGGTTTATAAGCATCTGGAAATCCTGGAGGTGCAGTACCTTGCAGGGACTGTGTACCCAGGCAGCTCTACATGGCCTGGAGACCCATCTCCCTGAGCTTGCTCTCCCCAGAGCATCTGGACCTGCTCCTCCCCAGGATGTCCTGGTTAGAGGGGCTGCAGCCCAGGCCTTCCAGCCTGGACTCACACAGATGCTACAGCTCAAATTTCCATATCACAGAAAGCTGGCAGGACTACACATCAGCAGTGCTAAAATATGGCTGAAAGCTGTGTGCATCCATCGGGATCTGTGTGCTAGCATTCCCTCCCTCAGCAGGGGTGTGATGAGTTCTTCATTAATATTAGCTCTGGAAGGAGCAGATGGTGCCAAGATCTTGCACCTCAGAGCCAGAATTACAGTTTGGAGCCAGCTGCATCGTTTTCATTAGCTTGAGTTTTTCACAGGCCCCTTCTAGCCTTCATTTACCTTTGTAAGTGGGATGAGAGTGCCAGCTCAATGAACTGATGTGTTAAACATGAACAACATGTTGAATGATTACCCTCAGCAGCAGTACTGACTGATGAGGTAGTGCCACGTTCCCAGCCTCTCTCTAGCTGATGGCATATGTTGCTTTCACCAATAAAATCTGTAGACTCTAGAAAACTGGCTCTCAAGTTGCCTGGAGAAAGCCATAAGCAGCAGCAGGAATGTTCAAGGGCTGGATGGCAAGGAAACCTCTGGCAGCTCTACGTAACTGCTACTTGGATGGTGAGACTCTTGAGAAGAGGTAGTGGAGAGGCAACTGGGAAGAATGCATGAGATCAATATTTTGTGCTTGTATTTTTGTGTATTAAACTGGTGAATGCTGCATTGGCACAGGCAGGTTTCATAACCCCATGGTGGTAGAATAGAAGCATTTTTTAATGCTGTAAAGGTCAATGGTAAAATGATGACATCTAAATGAAGGTAAAGACACTGTGGTGAACCAGTACAGTGGAATCCTTACAGGTAGTGCAGAGAAGAAGATGAGAAATCAGAGGATCTTGATGAAAATCACTTAAATGCTAGTAAAATAGAAATTGCAACTTCAGGTTGCAGTGGTGTAGGATTGCAGTGGTAGGGATTCCATAGGCTGATTCAATTAACTTTACTCTGCTTAAGCTCACCAGGAATGTGTTCAGACACGACTGAAGATTCAGTGTGTGTAGCTTGCACCAATAACAAATGGAATTTTGAACATTTGGCTTAAATAATGCAGCGTGCAGCGTGTCATTTGCTTCCCAACGCACTCTAATCTGCTTTAAAACACAGATGGGTCATCTCAATACAAACTTGAAATGTCCTGTTCATGGCAAAATAATTTAACTCTGAGGAAGGATATCTCCATCTCAGTGTACGTTCATTTGTCTAACTGTTCTGACTCTGGCATAGAGCTCCTCTTCTCCAGGATCTGATCTGCATACAGAAGTCAATGGGAACATTGCTTTCAGCTTGGCAGGGGCTGTAAGCAGTACTGACAGAGATTATTGCTCTTGCTGCACTGTAAATTTGGACAAGCTAGCTAAACAGTGCAGTCTTTTAAGTGGATGGTTGTGAAAGGTTTTTAAATCTTGTCTATTGTCCCTTAATGACTTTTCCCTGTTTGTTTTTTCTTGTTGATCCAGTTGGTTTGATGCAAATGCAGTGCAACCATTCAGGAATACAAAAAAGTATCAGAAAATAACTTTTAGAACACTTAGAAAGAACTCTCTAAGACTTCAGCATATAAAGGGCTCTTATGGTAGCTTTATTTTTTTTAAAGGGACTTTTTGATTATTTCTGTGCCTGGATTTAGCACAGTGTAATTTATTCCTTTCCCTACCAACTGGCAATTAAACACAAAAGGTGAAATACATCCCACTGAAGTGAAGGGCAAAACTCCCACTGTCTTTGGTGGGACCAGGAATTCACACAAAGTGTTCATGAAGAAATATTTTGAATACAATGTTATAAGCTATGCTTTGTGGTAGTAAAGAGTTTTTACTAAGCTCACAACTCCAGATATTCCCAATGCATTTGTGTGGTCTTTGCTGCACTGTTGTTTTCCCAGCTACTAAAGGGCACGTACAACTCATAGTAAAAGGGGAATTGATGGCTCTGTGTAGGTGTTTCTTTCAGGCAACAGGTACTCCAGGTACCAGCCTGTGTCTGGTGTAAGGTGGAGAACCTACCCCTCTGCTAAGAGAAGAACATCTCCTCTTAGCCTGTATTTCTTTTTCCTGGGCCAAGGAAGGCTTAGAGCTGGCTCCATCAGGTTTCTGCTCCAGCATTAGTCACTAGGATTATCTGAGGCTGGGGCCACCTTAACCAGGAGGGGCAGTGAGTCCATGGATTGAGACTGGCTGGTTCCTAGCCCCCCAGATAGTTACTCCCTTCCCAGCAAGTTAAGTTGCTCTGATAGTTGCTTAAAAAAGCAACTCCCCAGCCACATCACTTCTTGCTTGCTGGTGCTTCATTCAGAAAAGAACTATTGACCTCATTAGTCACTAAACTAAAATGTCTGGAAACATAAAAAATATAATTTTTGGAATGAGAGGGAGGAGGAGAGTACCTGAGGCAATTATTATTTTGGTTCAAACTCCGCTCTGATAGCAAAGAGTCTCACAGAACTCCACCATGCTTGCCTGCTGCAGGGGCTGCCAGGGGGTTTTCAGCCATCCAGGTCTCATGAAGAGGGAAGGACAAAAGAATTCACTAGAAGAAAATAAAGCACAGCCCAGTGGGAACAGCACAACCACTGCTCCTAGAACCTGGGAGCTCTGTGGATCTCTTGACTGGTCATTCTCAGAGATGTTCCTCATTATGGGAGTAGAGTTAGCCAGTAAAGAGAAAAAGAAAGGTTTAGCAGCACCAAAGCTGAACACACTCATTTCACCCCAGAATTGTACTGTAGCCTCCTTCTCAAGATAGAAAAGAGTGTGATGAATGTAAAACCTGCCCGTACAGATCCCCTCCTGAAGGCATTACGTATGCACTGCACGGGGAAGGTATTTACATCTTTAAGCAGTGATCATTGTCCAGCACGGTTTAGTTCCAGCAGATGAAACTCCCACTAAAACAGCTTCTGCTGGATCTCATCAAGTAAGCCAGATAGTTTGTGTCTGTCTAGGGAAAGAAAGGTTTGTTTTGTTTGCCAGTGTGCTTTACATGAACAAAGGAGGGTTCAAAATGGGAGAAACTTCAGCTTTCTGTTGATGGTTCTCCTGACGGGATCTTTCCTCTCAGGTCCAAATGCCAGTAACTTGGAAGTCCCTTCTTTGCTCCATCTGTCAGAGTGAAATGAAACCCTAGGGTGGTATAAATGAGTGTGTGGGGCTGTTCCTGGACACCACACACCTCATATCATGCCTGCATGCAGCTGAAGGGATATTGGTCATGGGACAGAACAAGAGATTCCCTGCTCCTCCTGGTATGTGTCGCATTCCTTGTTGATTGTTAAAGAAATTCAGGTTTAATATTCACTCACACTACAGCTGCATGTGGGCTGTGGTGGCATGAGGCCTCAGGCTCCGTGGCTTTTGCCTTTTTTTTTCCATGTAATTGACATGAAGATGGACTTGAAGAGCTTCTTCTGGCAGAAGCCAGAGGATCACTGAATGCACACTGCAGCTTTTTGTGTTTAAAGGTAGATTTGCTTCATGAAACCCACATAAAGAAGTCACCAGTTAGAGAGGGATATTTACAAAGGATTTTTATGTTTCCAAATCATACCCTATGTAGTGGACACTGTGGCTGTTTAAGAGATTTCCTGGAGGGGAAGGGTAGGACACATGTGGTGGGTTGGCCCTGGCTGGATGGGTGGTACCCACCAGGGCAGCTCCATCACTCCCCTCCTCAGCTGGACAGGGGAGAGAAAATAGAGCAAAAGGCTCATGGACTCAGATAAGGGCAATAACTGGGAGAGATAACAAGCAAAACATCCAGTAGACAATGTTAAAGAGCAGAATGGTTATGGGAGCTGTTGGTGTTATAATTGTGATGGAGGGATGGCTTGTGTTTCACTTGGTCACCTTCATTCTGTGTTACATCATTTTTATTTTGGTGTAGGAAATTCTTTTTTGTTGATGAGAGTGAAGATTGTGTGATGAATGTGGATTTCAATGGTAATTCTTAATATTTGACAGAGGTGAGGGGTGGAATGTATTGGGTCTGTGTGGCAAGGTTTTGGTGGGAAGGCTACAGGAGTGGCTTCTGCCAGAAGGGAGGGGTGGGGGAAGGTGACTTTATGATTGGTTTTATTTCTCATTATACTACTCTGATTTGGTTGGTAAGAAATTAAATCAATTTTTCCTCAAGTTGGGTCTATTTTGGTAATTTTGGTAATTGCTGAGTGATATCCCTGTCCTTGTCTCAGCCCAGGAGCCTTTAGTTGTATTTNTTGTTGATGAGAGTGAAGATTGTGTGATGAATGTGGATTTCAATGGTAATTCTTAATATTTGACAGAGGTGAGGGGTGGAATGTATTGGGTCTGTGTGGCAAGGTTTTGGTGGGAAGGCTACAGGAGTGGCTTCTGCCAGAAGGGAGGGGTGGGGGAAGGTGACTTTATGATTGGTTTTATTTCTCATTATACTACTCTGATTTGGTTGGTAAGAAATTAAATCAATTTTTCCTCAAGTTGGGTCTATTTTGGTAATTTTGGTAATTGCTGAGTGATATCCCTGTCCTTGTCTCAGCCCAGGAGCCTTTAGTTGTATTTTCTCTCCCCTGTGCAGCTGAGGAGGGGAGTGACAGCATTGCTTAAGTGGGCACCCAGGGTCCAGACGGAGTCAACCCCCACAAGACAATAACAGGTTTTGCATTTAGTACAATATTAAACGCATACAGTATGGTTGTACAGAGCTGAAAAATGGCGTTTTTGTGATATAGTCAAGGGAGTAAAACAGGGAGAAAATATATTTTCGTCCAGCATGGCTTGAAATATGCATCCACTTCAGGTTTTGTTAATAATGTTCTTAATTTGCAGTGTGTCATAGGAGGGCAGCATTAGTTATTGTAATGCTGTATTTATGATGTTATCAGTAGTAGAGCTGCATTACAGTTTTCACCACAGAGCAGAACTCAGATTACTGGGGATTTAACATGAAAGTTCAATAACAATAATTTAATATGTACTATGTACAATCAGAATGATAGTTTTTTTCTTTCAGCAGGAAATAATTGTGTTGGATCATTAAGCCCTGTTCTCCTATCCTGTTTCCCATTTAGAAAATAATTATATGTACAAGTCCATATCGTTCTGTGATTTCATTCTCTGCAGTTACATTGGCTTCAGTGTTGTGACACTGATTTATGTCAGGAAAGCATTGAGCCCAGCTGTCAAAGACAGTATCTTTATGTGGCCATAAAAGTCATGGAAGAAATCATATCAGGATATCAAAGGTATTGACTGTATTTTAATATATTTTGGCAAAAATGGAAACTGGATGATTGCAGGTAAGGTGTATTTACTTTATGGTCTTTGACTTCTCCTGATATGTGCTGACTTAACTGTCTGGAGACTGAAGCCTTTAATTTGGCTGGATTTCAGGATTCCCATACAGAACCTGATTATTTCCATTTTTGGGAAGGGATACTCTCTTTTTAACCTTTCTACAGTCCCAGGCTTGCTGCTGACGCTCAATAAATAATCATAAAAAACAATGAAGTCTAACAGGATCTGTGCAGCTGTCTTGGGCTGGGCTTGGGGGATGAGACCCACCCCATGATTTGTCCCAGTACTGCTGCACCTCTCCTGACTGCTCATCCTGCACCTTCTGCCCATGGACCACCAGAGCAGCTGCTGCCCCATGCCTGGTTCTAGCAGGACACTGTAGCCTACTCCTTTTTCCTTTTCTCCGACAGATTTGGGAGTCTGCATCTTAAAGGAAGGAGTTGCTTTTGGCCTGCTGCTAAAAGCAATTTCTAATTGTCCCTTCTGGGGTCAGGCAGCTTATTCTACACCTGAAGCTGGATGTTTCTTGATCACAGAGCTGCCACCACAGGTACTTGTCCAAGTACTTGAGATGAAGTAAAGGAAGAAGGAATCGGAAGGTGGAAAATTTCTCAAGCTCAGTATGACATAACAAACTGGAGCTGTTAGGAGCCAGGGAAGTTTCCCACCTAGTTTCCACTCAGACTTAAGGATCAACCCTGGGCTGGTTGGTGAGCCAGGGTAAAAACACCAGGGAATATTCTGCACCTGTGAGGTGTCAGCCCAAATGTTGATGCCTGGTGTCACCATAGGATGGTAGCACCTTGCAGGAAACACACACATCTTGAGGATTGGTCTGCAAAGTCTTTCCCCACCCAGTAAATTCTCTGGGTGTAGTCAGTGAGTGGAGCAACTGTCTTCAAGTGCCTTATATAGGGGATTAATGTTGGCATTGGACTGAGCTGTATGGATTTGCTTTTAATACTGAAGTCAGGATGTGGGAGAAATGTGGAAAAGCTGAGCCAGGTTTTTGCCCTTTGAAGGCAGGGAAAGGTCTGTGCAATAAGCTACCCTTTATACCAGGCTAAAAAGAAGTCATTCTTTCTTATTGTTGTCAAATTGGCCCAAAGGATCACTGTGAATACATATCTGAATATGTATCTGTTTCCAGTTGCCTTTAACTGAGCTAGATATTGAATATTTGAGTTCTTTATAAACCCAAGATGAAATTATCATGATTTTCCAGAAGGCTCACAATGCGATATAAACAATTCAACTGAAGTAAAGTGTTTATTAATAATCTCTGAAACACTGTAAAGATTATTTCCTCGTCTGAAGCTACAAAATGCCACAGTATCTGCCTTCACAGGAACAATCCTTTCCTGGCTCACAGGCACTTCCTATGGGAGGGCAAAGGGCTGTTCCTTGCAGCATTCAGTATTCAATGTCTGCTGGTTCTGGGGATGGTGATTCGTGATAGTTGTGGGTAGCTGTTGTATCTTATTTATCAATGGTCAGAAAAACAGACATTAAACTTTCAGTCCATTAGCAGGACTTGGGCTCATGTGCTGAACTGGCTGATGCTGCTGCATTATTAGAGTTGGTGTTCTTCACATAAAATAAGGGAGAATTTTTTGACTCACTTCAATTACATCTCCACCTGCAAAGAATTGCCTTGTTTCTCTATTATTAATGAAGTTCCAGACTACTTTTTTCTCATTTTCTCCCCTCTGTTCCCTCAACGTCCTGCCAGCTCAGCATACTTTTGATTAACAGGAAAAGGTTTTATCTGTCTCTAATGTTAAGCTGGTCTTCTCTTTGCCCTTGTGGGAATGAAAAAATCCAGTGCCATTACAAAAGGAACCATGAAGACTCCTAATGTCATCCTGTTCAGCATTCCCCTTCTTAGTAAAACAAGCTTTAATATTCAGGACATTGAATAAGCTGTAGGGAGTGCCAATTCCTTGCTTGTATACTTGTTGCATTGCCAAAGTCTCTTTGGCTCTCCAGCAGGGATGCACAATAGTAGAAATGAGCAAAGTAAAATGCCAGATCCAGCTCTGATCAAACTCTGGAGGAGTTTTTATTTAGATTTGAACTTTCTCACACCCATTGCTATGCAATAGTTGCTGGTGCTTGGTGGCTTGCCACAGCGTGAATATCATATACTGGAATGTGTTTAGCTTCAGAGGATTACCTGGGAAAAAAGGCTTTCCAGTTGTAATGCTTTAAAAGGTCCGTTTCAACTCCATCTTCCCTCACCCCTCCTCCCTTGCCTTTTAACACCTGCACGTGAATATAATAAAGTGCAGATTGAAGCTGGTCATTTACTGAGAAGGAAGAGCCCTGGCGTGGTAATTGAGATGTTACTGCCTGCCTCCATGGCACATATTAGCTGAATAAAACATGCAGTCAATAAAGTGAAACAAAACAATAAAACTAAGCCCTTTGGTGCTCTATTATAGGGTGTTATGCAACATGGAAACCTGCAGTCATAAAACTGAGAATGAGAGAAACCTTACACTTTCAAGAACAAAAGCATCCAAGCATCAAGTTGGAAACAGCACTAAACTTCCACTCTCTCTGCACCTGGAAGCAGTTAGTTTTAAAAGCCATACTGGTTTATACTGTTCTCTTCCAATTTAAATAGGGCCTTCATGTGTTCTTGTTAGATGCTTATACAGAAACATGGTTTTAATTAAGGCATGCATTGATCCAAGTCCAAAAGATACATTTATTTCAGAAGATAAATTCATTAGCCATAGGCATAAAAAGCTGCTGTTCTTACTGAGACGATTCCAGCCTTGGGAACGATGTTCTGCATCCTTTCTAAGTGTATAGTGTGCCACGCAGCTCTGGTTTGCGTGACATCAATCAAATATACTGTATCCTTAAGCCGTTTGGCGTAGTTAGTTTTGAGAAATAAAGGCAAGCTGAAAGAAAATTAAGATGTATAAGCATGGGAGGACAGATGTTTTCAGCTGTCAGATTTCACTAGCATTTATCAGTAATTTATGTGTGATACTTAGCTATGGAAAATAAATCCTGATGAATAATTTATTGAAATATATGAGCAGTAAATTGCCCGGACACAGTAGCAAGTTTTCTGAATGTCTTTGTAGGTATTTATAGATTAAAGATGTTTTTTCAACACTTCTTGGGGTGTAAACGAGAAACCTCTCTGGGACAAGGTGTATTTCTCATCAGATGGGCATAACTCATTTCCTGGTCTTAGAAGTCAAAAAAGGTGTAACATTTTTCACAGTTCTTAGTTTGTGAAAATTTATTCCCCCCAAATATCATCCCGTGTGTTTTCCTGAAACTTCTGGGGCTTATGGAAAGCATAAAGTAAAACATGTTTTACAAATCGAAGTGATTGTTTATGACTGTCTCTTTACAGTGGTAAATGATTAAAATGTTTATATAATTTATATAGTTTATATAACCATTTGAAAGGAAATGTTGCAAAACTGTTGCGTGAAAAATCAGCAAGAGTCAGAAATTTGGAAAAATTATGTTTTCTGCCTTGCTTTCTCCCTCTTCCTCTTATAGACAAAATTTTCTCTAATGTGTAATATATAATTGAGATAGCTGCTCAGAGTGGTGCACCATTTTCTGACAAACTTTCTGGTAAAGTCTGGCCTTTTCCGTGAACTCCTTAGGCTTGAAATTATTTCAGGCAAATATGTTCTTGACTATCTTCATTCACAGGAAAGGCCCCATCTGACTCCTGACCACTTTCATGCTTGATGTTTTTTGTGGGCCTGGTTTACTGTCAGGGCACATGGCGGATGTGCCTTCTCACCAGTGAACCTTGGATGTGGCGCTGCAGGTCCGAACGCTCGCGGGCCCTGGGTCACCCCTGTGCCATCTGCTTTCCGTGGGGCTGCAGGATAAACCTTATTGTACCATTTAAAGGGACTTGACTGCATGATCAGAAGGGCTGCTTGGTGACATATTCTCTTCTTTGATTGTACTGTAATGAGCTAAAGGAGAGAGGGCTTTATTTTACACTTTATTACTGCTCATATTGTGTGACTGCACCTCGTTACCCGCACCCTTTCTTAACGTGGTGTTAAATAGTCAATGTTGCTTTGCGTTTCTTGCTCAATATAAAGCTGCTGGACACGCCTAAATCTGTGGCGTTTGCACAGTTCAGCACCAAGATTTTAGCCAGGAAACACTGAAGAGATAAATGAACCTCTGAGTATCTTTTCACAGGTATCTGTGCATGCAGCTGTTACAGGGCTGGATAAATGTTTGAAGCCGAAACACTGAGCTGGTCTATGTAACATCAAGCCCATGACCTAAAACCTGGTGACATAAATTTTTTGTGTCAGTTACCTTGCTGGTTCATTTGATACTTTGGTTTTATGTTTTGAAGGACACTAAAGAAAAACTAAGCTTCTGTTTAGGAGATATTTTCTGTGTTGCCCCATCATTGATGTCCTTACAGCTTTTTTATGTTCAAATGACTTTTCATGCTCTTTTCTCTCTGAAAATTGGTCCCTCATTTAGTATAGATACAAACACAGTATATACAATGTACATTCATGTTCAGCATTGAACATGCAGTTAGCCAGTGAGCATGTAAATGAAGGTTACAGAAGGTGAACTAAAGGATGCTATGTAAAATGTAAAATCAAATAATTTGAAACATTTCCCAAGATTTATTTTTAAGAACTCAACAACACACAATTTACTAAATATTAGAGAAGGATTTTATAGAATAAATAATGGTTAGTCATGTACTTATGTGCCAGCATGCAGATTTACTGTGGTGAACTGCAGCATTTCTTCCTTAGAGAAAAACACAGCCTTGGTCAATGTCCTCCAGTAAAATAAGCATTTTTAAAGGACTGAAGTTACAGCATAATTTATAGTTATCATTTTAAGCACTGAATTTTCAGACCATTTCCCTCTGTTTTCTCACTGGTGAGGAATGCTCAAGGACCGTAATATCAGCATGTCTCCTATTACAAAGTTAAACTCCAGAAACATTTAACAAGGTGAAAGTTCTAAAATTAGCCCATTTTCCCCAGCCCACACATCACACACCTGTGGGAGAACGTGTACAGTATATTCTACACTTTCTTTCCTCATTACAAATCAAAACACACTAACCTAGCATGCAAAACATGCATTGCCTATTTTCATTAAGTCAAGAGACCAATTAATTCCAGATGTAAGCCATTCCACTTATCCTTCTTAAAGCTGGGAAGGGCATTTTCCTCTACTCGTGCCTGGCTTCCAGCATGTGATCCTGTTCTTCCACATTTCCTGGCTGCACAGTGCACCCTTGAAGGTTTGTTGCTTCAGTTGTGCAGCCTGTGCAGAGGAAAGGCACGGCTATGTGTGAGGAACTCCAAGAGTTCAAAGCTTTTAACTTACTCCAACACGCTTTCGAGATTTTTGGTCAATATCTTTCCCTACTTCAAATATACTCCCTGAGAGGTGATAGCCCAGTTTGGGGCTAAAATCCCTTCATTGTCAGTGACTATTTTCAAGACATACATGATAGTTATAACAAGCCTAAGAGAAAGAGAGGTAATTATTGCTGTATGGTACTGGGTCTGTGTTACAGCTAGAAAACATTTCCATGTTCACAAATGGAGGAGGGTGGAGAACCACTGGCTCAGATGATTTAGTTTTGAAGTGAGGATCCTGAACTGCTTTTGTATATTTGTGGATCTAGCTAATTTCTTAGAAAACATGTGTTTAATGATGGCTTTTTGCAGCTTTTTACCAGGTCTGTTGATGGGAATTTCTTTGTGAGTTAAGATAATTTCCCAGGAATCACTGCAGCTGAAAGAGTTTGGGGTACAGGGGGTTTGTCTGTAGTAATAACTAACAAAAGTGACTACACTGCTTCATGCACTGATGGTTTTTGTCACAATTAGTTTAAAGGTTTTTCGTCAAGCTTTGATGTGGTGGAAGCAATGGATCCTTTAGTCATTTAAGTATGGGTGGATTTGAATAACTGAATGCCTACTGAGAGTAAATTTATCTGGGGTAAAATGCCCACGGAAGAAGATTCTAGCCATGGTCCTTCTGACTCAAGAGAAAGAGAAAATGCTGGTGTTTGATGAAATGAGCACTGGGTGTGCCTTGGCACCCCTCAGAAGAACTTCCTAACTCTACTGATACATGACTAAGCAGCAGTGAGCAGTAAATATATGACTGCTGCTACTGAAATTTTATACCTGTGTTGATCTCCACAACAGGAAAAATTGATTTTGATCCTCACACTAAAAAAGGGACACAGAATTGGGAATATATGGATAAACTCATAAACAGCTGTTCTTGGGTATAAATTTTTACAGGAGGCTTTTTCAGGTCAGGGATTGCTGCTTTGATGTGTGTTGGCGTCGTGAGGAGCACTAAGGGGTGGCAATCTGTGCCTGGGGCTCGTAAGTGCCATGGTAAGACAAACAACTGCTAAATTGCCCTTGCTGCTGCTAGGTTTGTGATATATCTGAGTACATAAGTGTTTATAAAAATTATTTACACCCTATCGTTGCTTTCCTTGTATTTCAGGAGAGTACTTACACAAGACAGAGAAGTAGGCTTGTGAACAACCAAGTGGAATAAAATTGTCACTGTGTTGCTGGCAGACTTTGAAATTAAAGTGCTGTGTAAAATTTTCCCCGTTTTTCTTTAAATAAGAATTTTTTTTAAAAGTGTGTTTAAGGCATAAGTCAAGTTGAAAATGATTATTTTTGTCAGAAACATGCTGGAAAATAGAAAATTAGAGACTGATGAGTCACATGATTCTTAGATACGGACCCAGAGTATGAAGTTGGGAATGGACTTTTGCCTTTGCAGCTAAGAAGTCCTTTTTTAAGTGTTTCATTTGGCACATTGAAGTAAAACTAATAGAGGAAAACAAAATTTTTCAAGCCTACTGTATACATAGTTTGGAGATAGTAATCCACAAATATTTCCAGTAAGAACTTCAGTTGTGTTGCTTTGGGCCTCATAAAAAGTGAGGATTTTATCACATTTTCCAGCTACCTGCTCTCGGGTGGACCTTAAATGCAAAGACTGCAAAAAAAACCACCTCTCTTGAAAAGGTATTTGTTGCCATTGAAGCACTGAGTGTTAATAAATTAAAACAAACATTCTTTGTAGAATTTATGATTTCATTGCTTTCAAAGATGAAGAGTGGTGCTTGCAATAGGACCTCTTTATTTTTTTAACTTGCACGGCTTGTAATGAACAAAGGCATCATGTTACTCATATATAAAAGGAGATGGGAGATAACAAGGCTAACATTTTCCCCTGTGTTACTGTATTAGTGTAAATTGGGAAAATCCAAGCTGTCGTTCATTAGGAGCCTTTCTTGCTACAGGCTGTCACTGAACATTCCTATCCAGTGGAGCCTGTGAACAGTGGGATTAAAAATAACCAGTAGGGAAACAGTAAGATGAGGAGATCGAGGATGATGAAGACGTCTTGGGAGCAAATTCCATCTGCATGGTGCTCTTGAAGAGCTGTGGACTACATACAGTGCATTAGCATGTTAAAGTGCCTTAGAGAGGAGCCTTAAAGCAGGAAACTGGCTTGCTGATAGCTACATGGGCTGTATAAAGGTTTGGAGGGTCCAAGCACTGTGCCCCTGCACAGCTGGTGTTGGATGCCAGCGCTCAGAAATCTTCATGCTACTTTTGAGCAACAAGCGAGTCTCTACTTTGAATATGAATGAGTGAAGTCAACTGCCCCTTAATTTATACACATTGCCAGAGACTGTCCCAGGGTTTGGAATTAAATACTCCAGCACAAATCTCTTTAAACCTCCCCTAAATAAGAAATTATGCTAAAGCTCTTTAGTAAGGAGGTTCTTCCCCCTGTTGAAATAAAAATCAATTATGTTTGCTCTGCTGTGAACAATGTCGCTCCGTAGCCTTGCTTTCTAATTGGGTAATGCCTTAATGACCTGCTGGGAGGCTGTGATGCATTGCTTTGGACCCTCTCTGCAGGCTCTTAGACTACCAGTCAGATGTCAATGAAGCTTGGCTCAATAGGGGGTCTTTTTCTAAAATTCCATTATTCATCAGGGTTTATGCACTAAAATGATCACAAAATAAAACCTTCACATCACGCAGAGTTAAATAGAATTATGGATGCTTTACCTCATTGTTAGACTTTGAGATTGTCACTGGATTAAAATTAGGTTCTTTTTTATTTGTTAAATTTGATGAAAACATTTTCTCGGTTTCGGGTTTTTCTGTTAAGAAGCATTGAAAGAAGCAACTTTAAAAGCGGTGGATTTTTTTTTTAATAAGGAGGTGTATATGTATTTTAAATGAGTCTTATCTGTTCTTGTTTATTTTAAACCGTGAAACAAATGTTTAAAAAAATCTTATTCGCTGTCAGTGAGTGATAAGTATCAAACCATTTACTTCATTTAATAGCTGTGTTGAATCATTCTGGTTTTCTGTCAGAACTGGGATAAATAAGATTAAAAAATCTTGCATTTGCTTTGTATTTTCTTCCTAACATCTAATGGAGACCAGTAAAGTGAAATTTTAAAAACTGTTATTACAAAGCTGGTGTTTGAAGAGAACTGCTGGTTCTGGAGGACTTCCAGAGCAACAAGGACTTCTTTCCTTTGCCTGGAGAAGATGCTTTCTTCTGAAGAAAGCTACATAGTTGAAGAAGCTACATAGTTGTCAGAAAGGTAGAATTAAGCTGGGAAAGCATCTTTCTTATTAAATATGTCCATATATGCACACATGTACGTGTATGCAATTTGAAAAGTAAAAGCAAATGACATTTGCATGTTTTTGTTGCAGCCTCAAGGAAAGTTTTATAGCTGTTTAAACACAATTCTGTCATGCAGTGACAAATTAGGAGTTGCCAGGGCAACTGCAGGTAACAATTTATTCATACTACCTCTGGAACACATCCACCTTCCTAACGTGACTGGCTGATGTGTTGTGTGCAATACATGTATTTCCAAATTAGTAAGGAAGTCAGTCATATCATTACCATAAAATTGCACCTTTCCCTCCAGTTTATAAGGCTGGTGAAATGTACAGAAATATCATGAGAAATAAGTAAAATGTATAAATAAGTGAAAATTTTAATTTGCTTTACTTTTTCAGGTCCATATCTTCTGGAAAATTCTCTAGTTTTTAAGCTTTAAGCTTCTGGTTTTAAAACAAGGCCAGAATTAGTATCTCTTAGGATCTGCATCAGCGAGATATTAATTTTTCATCAGAACCCTCCCTCCTCAGAAAGACGTGAGATTTTCTGCAGACACTTCACCTTCATCTCTCACACTGAACTCACATTTTCAACAATCCAGCTCTTTCTGTCAGAGCTTCCATGTCCTTGTCTCCTGGTTAATACCATCACCTTTACTTTTAACAATTTTTAATTGCTACATTTTGTGTACTTGTCTGGCATACAGGCACATTCTGTGATTTGCAGCCTATCAGTTGTAACATATAGGATTTTCTCATCTTACTGATTATCTGTCAGACAGAGGGAAATGAATGGATGTTTCCTTCCACACATGAAGGAGATTGACACAGTTGTTTTCCTAAAACCTTGGAAAGCTGCATGAAACCATGATCTCAGTCATTCAGACAATACATCTTACTCTACTATTTTAAATTCTTTTCATGTTTATCACAAGGTTTCATCAACATCTGCATCTCTTCAGTTGTGAACTAGGTCATGAGATGTAGTCCTAAGTAGAGTTTCCTGCTAGCAACTTCTTAGAAAGCCCCTTTTCTCCTCTGCTTTTCATTGTTTAAACAGTCTGCCCAAAATGCTGCATTAAATTGTCTCCAGGGACAAACGCCCACCACAGCCACCACTGACTACACAGGTTTTTCAGACCAATGTCACCCAGCCCCCAACTCTGGTCTATCTCTATGCCCAGTTAGAATGAGAAGTGTTGAAATCTCAGAAGTTTGCAGTTTCTTAATGTGAAAAGCCTGTAATCCTCACATGATGGATTGCACCTTGTCAAGAAAAAAGTGTATTTGGAATAATTGGAGACTTCATAGTTTAGTATCGATCAATTACTTAAGGTGAGAGCATGAGCTGGAGATTTGGAATGCTACAGGCTCACTAAAGGATGCTTTTAGGAATTTAGAGAGGTTTGTTATGGGTTCAGCCCTCATGTTTGATCTGTAAATGCTAAAAAGCTGTTCTGTTTTATAACACCATGGCCCCACCCCTATCATGTGAGAACCATTCTCTGCACATCTAATTCTAATCAGCAAAGTAAATAAACTTGAACTTGGAATACTCTCAAGACCACTTGCTCATGTTTTCATAAACACTTAGGAAAGAACCCAAGTTTCTCATAGCTGATATTAAAGCCTTAGCTGAAATACTCCTTCTGGCCATCCTAAACTAGAATTTTCTCCAGTACACACTTGGAGAAGGTGACATGACACTCCACAGGAAGCCATAAAGTCTTCTGGCCCTTGCACACGGAACTGCAAAACTCATTAAATTACTTTATTCATAATCCTTCTGGAGGTACCTTTTCCACTTTCCTCTTTTCTCCTTCCACCCCCCCCAGCCCCAAAGATCTCTTTGGTCATTGGCCTTAAACGGTTGCATTTTAATGTTTTATCAGGCACAACAGGAGAAAAGCCTGACTTCTATTTGAAATGGCACAAATTAACTACAAAAATCACTATACAAATTGTGTGATTGCCTGGTACTGAGCTACAGTTTTAATGATTGTAAAAAATTAGCAGATCACCTCACAGCACAGACCTATCTGCTCCCCAGGTTATGAAGGATTACATTTAATTTTGATTTGCCCAATTTAATGGAAGGCTACTCTCTTGCTAATGGCAGCTATTTGACAAAGCCTGACTTGAGACTCAGGCTCAGACCAAATCTTGACATAGGGAGATTTTTCCTTCCTTCAATGTTTCTGGGTGTAGTTTCTTTTAAATGTCACAAAATTTCTTTTTTAGTGCCTGACAATTTATCTTCTGAAACTATAAAAATCTGAGGGAGATCAGTGTTAGAGATTTTTCTGAGCTTGTTAAGTACTAAATTTCTTAAAAATAGTTTTTAAGTGATATCTAGGCCTGATGCTGTCTTCTTTGCAAGGAGATAGGTCACCATGAAGGACCAGATGCTTAACTTACTCTGAATGAGGAAAAAAAAATATGATTCAGACAGCTTTTTGTCTACCTGTGGAGCACTCCTTAGAAGTTTCTAAAGGAAAAAAAAAAGTTTTAATAAGAAAATCTGTTAAATTTTAACTTAATTTTAAATGTTCTCAATTTCTATCTTTAGTATGAGTTTTGACTCTTCCATTTACCAATGACAAGAGGTGACATCTACCAAAATAAAAGAACTCTTGTGGATTTTCGGCATCTACATGGCTTCCATCCATTTTGTTCCACTGTCCCACTGACTGTGAAATAGTAAAGAGAAGTGTCCTCAAGTGGCAAATTTTTCTCTTCTGAGCAGGAAGGCTGGAGATGACCCACTGCACTCCTTTCCAACCTCACCCATGCTGTGATTCTGTGACCAGTTCTTACATGTTGTAGAAAATGGGGTTTAGGTATTTAGTGGTATGAGGCTTTCATGATTTACGTGCTGAGCCATAATCAAACTCCTTGGGTTTCTGAACTGCCAGAGATTGTTTTCTCTACAGCCTGACTGCTGCACTCTGCTCCCCACTGATGTCCTGGGGTTCCCATGGCACCACCTGTGACCATCAGGGCTGTGTTACAGCCATACCCACCGTGATGTGTCCCATTAGGTCTAGACTGAGAAGTTTGGGTGTAGTTAAAATGCCCATGATGTCTCATTCATTTGGTCTCGGATTTGTATCAGGATTTCAGCTGATAATTTTGCAGACTTCTGCAAACTTCTCTAATGCCTTAAAATATCATCTTCCTTTTGTGTTAGGCTGGGCTGTGATAGAAATGGTTTGGTGTGGAGCTGAAAGACAACTTCTCATCTTTACTCTTCTTTGCTTACGGAAATTTTGACATTATTAGCATATGGCTCCAAAAGATTTTGTTAAGTTTTCAATTAGTGGATTTGTAATGAATAGCTTGCATATGACATCACAGTTTTTTCCAGGCCAAGACGCTACTGTGTGAGGTCATATTAGAAATCCTGAGCTGAATTCATAGTTACCACATTAACTGTTTTAAAAACATTTACAGGAAAATAACACTTTCCCATTAGAGTGCTGGCATTTTCTGTGTCACGGCTACAGTATTCGGTTTTACAGTCTCTCTACTAAGTAAAACTCCTGTTGATTTGTTTGCTGCAAGGTTGTTTTCTATGAAATTATTATCTAATATCACCTAAAAGAGACTGGGATATCTCTGTACTAGCACAGGAGATATCAATTTCTGCCTTGATCAAGAAACTATCGTGAAGAAATGTAAGTTCTGTGATTTAACAAACTTTCTGCTGTGTCCTTCCTGTTTTCTCTCAATTAATCTTCTAAATGGCTTTCTCTTATTGCTTTTAATTTCAGGAGCTGCTTGTGATTTGATGGCAATTTCTGATGTTCACCATTGGATGTCTTATGCTATGGCTACATCAAGACATAAATCAGTGCAGTAGTTGAAGATCAGCTGACTAAAGAAGTTGGTACTGAGCCTTCTGCATCCACACGACGTGTTCTTTGAAGATTTTTCTTCAGAATAAATTCAGTCTGGTCTCCGGAACTAAATGTCTACATCCCAGGCATGGGGTGTAGCTGTCCCAAGAAGCAGCTGTTGGTTCAAATCCTAATGGTTAACACTTGAAAATGAAATTCCAGTTCAGTCCTCTCTGGATAGAAGTTTTTCAAATAAAGTGATTTTGTTGGGAAATAAAAAAATTGAAATATTAAAAAAAA
>VYZR01059528.1:25772-36193 GCA_013400675.1 Oxylabes madagascariensis
GCGAGCGAGGAGGGGCGGCCGGCGGCCCCGGCCCCGCAGCCCGGCCAGCGCTGCCCCCCGCCCGCGGCAGCGCCGGGGCAGCATCGGGGGCGGGCGGGGAAAAAGGAGCCGGCGGGCAGCGGGCGAGACCCAGCCGAATTTTGACCTCCGGCACCCAGTTCTAATGCCCCGGACTGAGAACGAGTCTAGCCACTGCTCGCCACGCCGGAGAAGAAGGAGGGGGAAAGCTGAAATGAAAAATAAGCCAGGCTGGACATGGGTGTTTGAAATAGCCAGCTCCAGTAAGTGGAACCAGGGTGGAAGTGGTAAAAACACCAAATATGAGTGGATGTCCTACACTTCTTGGTCTGGAGCACCTCCTCAGGCTCCGCGTTTCCTGGTGAAATGGCTGGTTTGTATTGAGGTTCGCTGGAGTGCACAGTTGGAGGGCTAGGGCAGAAGGACAGAAACCATCACCTTCCAGTTGGAGCTGTGTGCCAGTGATAGGTACTGCTCAACCATCAGGGTGTGCTTGGGTGTGAACTGCTGCCGTGGTCGGTTGGACATGGTTGGACTTATTCTCCATTTGATCATCTTGATCTTGAGCTGTAGGGTCTCAAGTGCAAGAAGTGCAGGATCTGACAGGTTTCACATAGACAGTTTTCACTTTGTCATTGTCTTTCAAAGTCTTTATCACAGGTCATATATAAGGGATGACATTGCTCTATTAGGATGGTATTTTACTGTGTGTGACACAGACCTCTTCTGAAATGAACAGCACTTAAACTCTCCTACATGGTGTTAAATTGTCAGAAGTACATGATGATCTGAATAATGTCGTTGACCTCCCCCCCCCCCCATTTTGCAATATCTGTCATTTAACTTTGTAATTTTAAGGATATTGTATGTCAGCTGTACGGCTGTTGTGATTCTAGAATAGCCAGTGGGAGTTCTGCGAAGAACAACTTTGACCCAAAAAAAGTTAGTGATACAATTTTAGGATATGTAATTTCTGGGGTGCATAGAAGACCTTTGCCAGGTGTTGTCTGAGTTTTCTTTAGATGTTTCGATAAGTTCTAGAAAGAAATAAAGCTAGTATGTCTTGGGCTAATGGTAGCCATGCTGGTTTAGCTCTGACTCATTGTTAAAAAATTCTGCCGTTTTATGATCCTCGTGTTGTAAGATGATGACGTTTGGTCATTGGATGTGGGCTGTGTCACTGTGTGACATCCAAGTGAGGTTGTTCCAGTAGTCACCTGGTGTGTTCTGAGCAGACTCACAGCCCAGTTTGCAGGCAATGTTAGGCCCAGTCTCTTTGCAGGCATTTGCATGGGAGAATGTGAATTTCTGTGGTTCAAAGTCTCTGAATCACCTCCTTTCTTTGTTACTCCATTCGAAATACTTTTGCTTATCATTGTACAGTATGAAAGAATTCTCTCCACCAGAACAGGTAGGTGGAAGAAGTGTGACTATCCCTTTCTTGTTGCATGAGTTGTTTGGAAAATGACCTCAACTGATTGTGTTGTAAAATCTTCATCTACATGTTGGACATGTGGCAGAAAGTATGTGCAGGGCTTCAGTTATCAATCCATTTGCATTTTGCATCTTCACTGGGAAGTGTCATGGATTCTCCATGACACAGGTCAGAAGAAATGTCTAGAAAGCTGAAAAGTTTGTATGTCTAATAGGTAGCAGTTGTGCAGATGGTAGTGGCTTCGTTTGAAAGATGACTCAGTTTTGCCTCCCTGCTTTTTCCCCTTCCCAAAAAGCAACTGCGTCCAGGGGATTTATTAGAAGGAAGACCATAGAGCTGGGATATCCCACACCAGTTTGCAAGTGAGATACAGTGCTTTGTGCCCTCAGAGAAGTCCAAGTTCTTGAACAAGTAAAATGTTACGCGACTCGCAAGCTGACCATTAAACAGATCTAGAATTTTACCCTGAGATAATTTGCGGCTGTGGGTGTAAATAAACAGTTTGGGTCTTATGGTGACATTCCAAAGCTATAGTGCACTCCTGATTCCCCTTTCACTCCTTAGTAATATCCAAATCCTTCAGGGATTCTTACTGAACTTCTTCAAGTAAAACCAGTAATTAACTCTGCAATTTGGAGAATTTAATACTGGCCGCAAAATTATTTCTAAAGCCAATCATGATAGAGAAGCCCTGATAAAGCACATGGAAAAAGTGCAGTGTGTATATTGCCTATATGAGCTCATCATACTTTGGTGGCACCCAAGAAACTTTTATAAATTTTGAAGTTTTGGAAATAGATGTGCATATTTATCCTGTCAGTTCATTCATTTTCTACTGTCATATTACTTTAAAAGGCTTTTCAACCTTTTAAACTTAAAGATAAATTCAATTACTGTCTTTATATCGAAGCAAAATAAGATCAAAGACAAAATAACCTCAGCGTTTGGTTTGGTAGATGCCTTTTTCTAGTTAGAAATGGCTTTTAATCATTTGAAATACCTCCTAGTACATTTGGGTTAGGACTGTGAAACAGGTACCGATTTATTCTAGAAGCAAAAGATCACCCTTGAGGAGTTCTGTGTTTACTGGTAGTCAGTTCTAGACCTGTGTGTTAGAACCAAGACACTTTACAGCTGAAGATAATTATTACATTATATGGTAAAATGTAGCTGTTAATTTTGATGGTTTTAAGTATATTTTTTTCCTTTACCAGTGAAGAATGTTGTGTATGTTTTAATGTAATTCTCAGCTATATGAAATACTGGTTTGGCTTTTTTGACTTCCATGTGCTTATGATTTCAAGCTTTTATGAGTGGGTGAAAGTGTCATGGAATATTCCTTTTTTTTCCCCTTACTTTTTCTTTTAAGAGGTAATTTGTTAAATATTAAAGACCTGTGGTGCATGTTTCCTTGGAAATAATAATCTGAAAATAAAGGACTGACAAAAAGGGTCTTCAGAGTAGCCTTCAGTAAGGCTGCCCTGGTTTGCCTCATGTTTCACAATACACTGTTGGATGCATTGACAGGAAATACTCGTTCTTTTTGGAAACAGACAGAAAGGGAAATGTATTTACTCTTAAATAACAAGTTTGTTGGTTTCACATTAAAGTTGTCAGTAACTTGAAGTAACATTTTTCATTTTCCATGTACAGTTTTGTACATTATCTGAACCCAGACAGTTATCTCACAGACTCTGGTATTTTAAGTATATGAGATGGCTTTAGAGGGGAAAAAATTCCATATGAACACTGCTGTACACAAAGCATCCTGTTTACTGCAATAAAAACCTCCTTTACTGATGAATATGTGAACCAGTTGTCAGTATTGCAGAGATGCTCTTTAAGCTCATCTCGATGCATTTTTTAAATTTAATATGTTGGGGGGTTGTATGCAATGAACACCATTAGACTTTTGGGGTGATGAAGCTGAAATCTAAAGTGGTATTTTATCATTTTGTCAGATTGTATTACAACACCTTTGGTAAGTGATCTAAAGATTACAGCCAATTCTCTGAAGGGGACTTACCATGTGTGCGTTTCTGGATCACAATAATAAAAGCAGTCTTGAAAGCTCAATAATTATTGCATTAATGGGAAGAAGTGACATTTTTAAAAATGGCATCTTCTCACTGAAATGATGCAATGTCCATGACCAGGAGCATGTCCACCACAGTGACACATTTCAATTCAATCCGAGTCTGTTTATGCAGCAGTGTAAGAATGAACTGCAGTTTATTTCAGCTCACACGATCCACCAGAAAGATAACTTCCAGATAATTGCAACATTTCCCATTTGTACCTGCACTCAGGTACCAGCAAAGTCAAAACTTGAAGATAATAATGGCACAGTTTGGGCTGCTGAATCCCTATGACATGTGGAGACATGCAGATGGGAGAGAACAGGGTTGAACTTTTGGATGCAAGGTTTGGCTTGAGATGCAGGGTTTAGGAAATCATCTTTGCTTTACAAGGAAATGCAAGTTTTTGAGCGTTGTGCTATCCATCTTGCATCTCTTTCAATGGAGTCACTTTTTAGCAGAGATACATACTTAAACCTGCTTATTGAACTGAAAAGCAGAAATCCATTTTTTAATTATTTCACATATGTGTTTTCTAAGATAGAAGTGACTTGAAAGAAGATGGTGTATTTTAGTAAAGGTTGTTATTTCTCAAATCAACCTCTATATTGATACAACTGCTTTGTGGTGAAAGAATAGGACTGACTTCACAGAAAGCAGAAAACAGTGACTTGAAGTAGGATTTCTGGAATACAGAACAGTTAAGCACCTTCTGTACACTGGCAAGCTGTGGATGCAATGCTGATTTCAGTGATACTGAGCTGGCACTCACAAGCTCTAAGATTTGGTCATCTGTAAGTAAACGTTTGCATTTTTTTTTAGTGGAAAAGCTTTACTAACTATTTTGAAGAATCATTAATACATTATCACCGATCTGTTCTCAAAATCAGTGTTTAGAAGACAACTGTCCTCAAAATCAAGTAACCTCCAAGCAGTATTACCTTCAGTAGGTAGAAATCCAGAAATTTTGTTGCCTGGTGAAAGTTTTCAGGACTCTGTTCCAAATGTGGTGTGATTTGCAGTGCAGACTGTATTCTTCAATCCTAAACTGGGCAATAAAGATATAAAGATGGTAACAAAGAGTTAACCAGAGGTCCCTTCTGCCCACGTTGTGGGATTTTCTAAATTAAAGTTACTGAGAGAGGTTCAAAAATGGACCTGGATGACTCTGGCAATATTCACTGTCTTACTAAGAAATTCCAGTTTAGAGCTGCATATGAAACATCGCGATGCCCGTGACTGTCTTGTTTACCTACAGCATCACTGTCACCACAAGCCCAACTTCCTCATTACATCTTAAACTGCTCAGCATATTTTGGGACACCCAAGACCAATTGATTTCTTAGTACAGTCTTGATAAAGTGTTTTATCTGGCTCAAGTGTAGCTTGCTTCAAGGTACAAGTCTTAATTGTGCTCCTGCTTGGGAGGGACTCTGAAATACACCCTTGTCACTCTTAAAAGCCTTATTATTTGAAGTGAAGATACCACCAAATCCACTGAACTGAACAGGCTTCCTTCTATTCAGGGTCCAGGTTCAGTGCCCATAACTATCCAAAGAGTAAAATTGCATCATTTTTTATAATACTTCCTGAATGACAAATACAGTGCTTTATTTTGGGCTGGTCTTTGAATATTAAAATCCAGCAACAAACTCATTGTTTAGTAATTGCTTCTGAAAGTTGAAGTATTTGGAAAGAGACAGCTCAAATAATGGCAAAATTTAAATGTGGTCTAATATTGAAAGAAATCGGCTAATTATTTTTTTTTCAATCAATGGAGTGATTGTGATGGCCTGCTATGTTGTAAATAGCATTTCTTTGTCCATTCATTTGACTTTTAGTGTTAGTACAGTTTCTTGGCTCTGTACATTTTCATCCGTGCAATCGCTTTTTGTTGTTTCTTCTTATCCATATATTTTTCAGATAGTTTTTGCAGCACATTTTATGGCACTGGCAAAAAAAAAAAATTATTAAATAGTTAACTGTTTGTTGCATTCAAACTATGAGAACAATGTAATTAAAGTCAAATGTTTGTAATGTACATTCATGCAAATACAAGTATTTTGGTTTTGACAAAAGGAAATTCATCCTTTCTGCCTGTTGAATTATGTCCATTATTGTATTATTAAATCTTTGTTTTACACTAAAAAGAAATATACCTCAGATTGTTTTCTTCTATTACACAGAGCAAATGTAGATTACAGTACTGTTTCAATACTATCTCATTACAAGTCCTGATATAAAATATTGCTGCAAATCTATTAGGTTTCTAAAGATGTTCACAAGAAATTGATATGATTGACCTGTGTAGAAAAGAATGATTTTTCTCATGCCTCACCAAAAAGAGGAATTTGGTTGACTTACAAAATGGTAAAGGGTAGCATGAGCAGTAGACTACAACAAAACACTAAAAACCAGCATTTAAAACATCTGTCAGAAAGACACTTTTGTCTAAAAATAGCTGTTCCCCTCCTTGGGCTTTCCTAGATGTCTCACGGAACACCCACAAAATTTGCACTCCATTCCTTCAGAGGAGCAAACCAGAAACAATGAGGATTTTTTCTTCCTTCAGGTTCTTCACTGCATTTATTTAGATTTTGTTGGGGTTTTGTGAAATCATTTTCTATTAATCACTTATATGTGCTCATACCAAATGGATTAAGAAGGAATACGAGGGACTTCACAGCGCCAAGTCTGAGCTCCATTGCATGCAGATTAGCAGCACCTGTCAAAAGAAATAGAATTAGCAGATAACATGTGAACATGTCTTGGTTTGGACAAGAGTTAACATTTTTATGGGACATCTTACAGATCTTAGGGTCAATATTTAGAAAAGAATGACTCTGCCTGGTGTTAATGGTTTTTCAAAAAAAACTTTTTGTAAGATCCCACAGGAGCAGCTGGTAACAAAACCAAGCTATGGTCCAGAAGGTTTGGTCATCTCTTAGGCCACCTGTTTTACAGAGAGGTGTCTATGAATAGAGGTTTCAAGCACTGGTATTGGGACTTGTATAGCAGAGCCATCAATTACTTGAAAATAATAAATAATCACATTTACTCTTGATAATTTATAGATTGTTATTAGTATAATTGTCAAGACAAAAGTTGACAGTGAAGAGCTGAATGACAGCAACTGAAATTCAGTGCTTACAAATGCAAGCTAATGATCAAAGGAAAAATAATCCTGACTATACATGCATAAAAATGAGCCCTGAATAAGCTGTTACTATTCTGGAGAAATCTTGGAATCATAGTGAAAGGTTTCTGGGTGTGTCCACGTTCGTATTTTAATTTGGATCACGCGCATGCTTTTGAAGTGGATCTCCTGTGATCCCCAGTTACCACACCTCTGTTTGCATCACAGCATTGCCTTGGAGTGCACTGACCACACTCCCTTCCAAAGAAACCACACCAGAAAATGTGTTTCAGCTCCTAATGAGTGTCCAGTACATGGGACCAGACTTCTGGCAAACAGAAGTTTACATGTTATTTAAAAAAGCAATTGAGAATGAAAGAGAAGATGATCATCCTTGTGTCCCTAGCGAACATGGTGCTTCCACCTCTGCAGTACTGCACCCTCTGCCAGGAGACTGAGAACAAGAAGTGATGCAGAGAAGGGCCATCAGGGTGTTTCAGGGGATGGAGTGGTTGTCAGTGAAATGACACCTTATGACAACTTTCTGGCTGGGTAAAGAAGTGATTGAATGCTATAGAAAAGGCAGATGGGGAATGTTTAGTTAAGTCAGAGATGAATGCTATTTCTCCTTGCACAAGAAAAGATATGCAGCAAAGGAAATAATTAGGCAAGTGATGGAGACAAGGGAAGTACTTCACAGTATTTAAATCTTGGAACTCTTTGCCATGGGATGTTGTGGAAATCAGAATTGTAAATTGTTTCAAAGAATGGTAAAACAGGTTCTTGGTGGATTGATCCCTTTATACTTTTCAGCACAAACCAATCTTTAAACTGCTAATCATGAGAAGCTGTGAGGGCAGAGCCAGGGCAGCACTTACTCTATAGATGCTGTTTCCTAAGCATCCAGTACTAATTTCTGTTTGAATATACAACACGTTGAGCTACGAGGACCTTTAGTCTGACCTCATATGGCAGTTCTTAGTTTTGTACTTACTACAGTCATTAAACAAACATAGTTATTGACTAAGGTGTTGATACGGTCTGCAGAGATCACAAACACTCTTGCCTTACAAGCTGTATCCCAGTATTCTAATTCCTAGCCCTTGTCAATTAATACCTTTGCAAAGCAAAGGACAAATCAGAATAATGGGTTCAGTTTCTGCTTTAGAGCCCTCACAGTCTAGATTTAGAATTGTTACGGTTGGAAAAGTCTTCTAAGACCATTGAGTCCAACCATTGACCCAGCACCACCGTGTTCCCCGCTAAATCATAACCCCAAGTGTCACATTCACATGCCTTTTGAGCACTTCCAAGGATGGCGAATCCACCACTGCCCAGGGCAGCCAGTTCCAGACTTCTAACAAGTTGCAGTGTGTGGTACAAGGAACCAAAGGAGTAGAAGAAGAGAGGAGGTGATGAAGTCACATTGACAAACATATGTAATAAAAATGAAGTTTTGGCTCCTTGTTGTAGCTCTGCTTAATAACTGGGGCTAAAGGATTAACGATAAACTAGAAAACATTCCAGTAAATGCATGGCGTGAGGCAAATGATTGAGTCAATGTTACTGGGAAGTTACATTAATGGAATAATATGTTTCTGATGAACAAAACCAGGCTTCTCGTATGAGAAAAGCATTTCATCGTCTAAAAAGGGTTTATCCACAGCTTTCCCACATTTATGATTTTAGATGGGATTCCTAGACTTCTTTAATACTGTACAGAATTGTCAATCTGCCTTACCTGAATGTACATCAACAAGCCACTACCAACAAACTTTTAACAAACCCATCAAGTGGTTATTCTGTTGTTTGGGGTTTTTTTTCCAGAAATGGTGATTACTAATATACTGATATATAAACAGTCTCATTTCTAACGGACCAGCCTGACCTGTCAAATTTTCTCACACATACACAATGAACTTTTTTGTGACATCACTTGGCAGTCACTCCAACAAAGGAGAAGAGCGTTGCTCATGTATCTTATTTTTCTTAGTAATACAAGAGATCTTAAAATAAAGTGTGACATTGCATAGTTTTTAAAAAGACTACTTTGTAAAATTTGTTTGACTCTGCTAATGGACTTGCCTTTAAATGTTACGCAGTTGAAATTTGGGGAAGGGACAATTTTGCAAAATATGAAATGACATTAATACACCTAATGAATTTGTCTTCCAGATGTCTTTTGTGATAAATTTCAGGTATTTTAGCACAGGAAATATGACAGGAAAGGTGCTGGAGAAATGGTGAGAAGTAGGGTTCACATGGAAGGAAAAGGCACAGTAATGTTTACAGGGCTTGTAATGGGTTCTGAGAGAAACTGCAAAGATGTGGATCACAAAGTATTTAGGTGATTAATGTAAGAGAGGAACAGCAGACTGCAGTGCAAATGGGAATGCATGAATTTAGGATGACACTGCATGGGAAGACCTTCGTTGATGTGAAGTGACTGCATTTATAAGCAGAAGGAAATAGCAAACTTTTAGGTTCAGCAGTGGTGCAACATAGCAGTAAAGCTTCAAAGGAAAATAGGAATATGACTCACATATCAAAAGCTATACAGGGAGGGGGAGGGAAACTTTGGATCCCAAATTAAGTATTAGGAATTAGAGGGAAAACTACATTTATTACCAAAATGACTTCACATGATTCCAGGGGAAATAACCTGAAAGTTCTTGAAGAAATGATAAATACTGGCTGAGGAGGGGCAATTAGAACTTTGTGATTTGTCTGCAGTAACTGGAAGCAAGAGTCTGTAATAGAGTCCAGGTGCATAAACTCAAGCTTTTCACAATCTGAAAATTGGAAAAGTTGAGAAAAACCTTCCACTATTGTGTTCAGTAAATATTAGCACTGGTTCATCACATTTCTTGTGCTGACAAGTCAGAACCAATGTACTACAACAGTCAGAAAAGGAGGTGGTAGAGGTGACGAAGAACTTGACAGTGTTGTATTCATGTGGTCAGTATTACAGACCTTATGCTACTGTTTGCTGCAGATTAATACATGGCAGTATGCAATGTTTATACAGTCAGCAAAATACATGATAGTATGGAAACAGTGATAAAAGTAAGAGGAAACTGAAAGAAGCAATGAAAAATAAATTATTTCGGGGGGGGTTTTTTTGTGTGTGGTTTTTAGGGTATTTGTTTCCTTTTTTACAGTGGAAATGCAAAATGATCACTTTTCTGTCTTTGTGTATAAAAACAGTGTGAGATAGGCAATTAGATAGACAGGCAGTTCAGGTAGCAAATTTTAATAAGACTGAATGTTCCTCTAACTTACCTTTATGGTCTGTTAATGTCTTACGTGCAGTAGGAGCCCTAATCATCTGTGCACTGATGATACCCAGAAGGTGTAACAGGAACACCAGATAAAGTTGTGCTTGATAATCTGTTTTTACATATACCAATGAAATGGCTTCTTTCACCCTGCACACACAGAAACCCTCAGATTTCTTAAGGAAAGAAAAAGGGTGAGGCCCTTGGCCAGCTNATCAGAGGGCTGTGCTCCTCCCCTGTCCTCACTCAGCATTTGGAGGCCATTGGAAGGAGACTTCTCACCAGCAGCAAGTGATTTCCATTGCCTTTCCCATGCACTTGCATTTCACGTGATGGGTTAAAGCAGGAGTGCCAAGGTGGCCTTGTCATCTCTCCCTGCTGACTAAGGCCTGTGTGAACAGTCTGTTGTATGGCATTTATCAAACAGATCAAGATAATAAAAATTACAAGCTCTAAGGAAAACACCCCTTTTTTTT
>VYZR01059528.1:37893-53081 GCA_013400675.1 Oxylabes madagascariensis
TGAGGCCCTTGGCCAGCTTTTATGGCTTTCCCAATGCTCCATTTTATTTGCCTCTTGGTGTCAGGAATGGTGATCGTCCATTAACTGTGAGAAATGTGGGTCTCTCAGAGGAAAATATTTGAGTATCAATGTGCTGAGCAACACCTTCAGAGCCCACTTGATTTGGATCGGCTCCTTCCTCTACTTTTTGCTGGTTTAGGACCTTCTGCAGCATTGTGTACACAATAGTGATGTGTTAGTGCTTTTAGTGAAGCTGAAGTGTAAATACACCATAGAATACACAGCAAGCAGGCTGCCTGCATGGCGTGATGGAACTCAGGAGCATCAGAGGGCTGTGCTCCTCCCCTGTCCTCACTCAGCATTTGGAGGCCATTGGAAGGAGACTTCTCACCAGCAGCAAGTGATTTCCATTGCCTTTCCCATGCACTTGCATTTCACGTGATGGGTTAAAGCAGGAGTGCCAAGGTGGCCTTGTCATCTCTCCCTGCTGACTAAGGCCTGTGTGAACAGTCTGTTGTATGGCATTTATCAAACAGATCAAGATAATAAAAATTACAAGCTCTAAGGAAAACACCCCTTTTTTTTCATTGTACACATCCCAAGCTTTGCATTATTATTCTCATCAATCTTTTGTTCCCCAAGCACTGAGAATGTGCTTTCATTGAAGAGCAGCATGGCTCAACACGTGGACTACCAGTTGTAGTTCCTAATCTCCTATGAGCTGCCTCTTGCTGCCTCAGGAAACATTGAGAAATTGGCAGAATTGATGGAAGACTGTTCTTTCTCCCAGCTGAATAGCATCTCCCCAGCTTTGTCATGGGCACTGCAAAGGATGACAGATCTTTTTCCTGCATTGTTTGCCCATCCTGTGTTTTGGCTTTCTGACGTGACATCACTTTCAGTATTTCTAGGGAGTGCCTCTCAGAAGCACTATCAGATATTGCAGGGTGACCACTTACTGCCAAGCTGCTGTGGGCTGTGATTCGAATTGTTCTGCAACTGTGCTGCTGTTAGTTTTTGTGCTTCATCCACTCATGTCAAACACCACTGACAACCTGCTCTGTTGAGAAGAAAGGCAGGTCTCCTTTTAAAATGAACTGAACCTTCTATTTGTACCATGAATGATGCAATTTCCTCCCATGCTATAAACTGCTACTCTTGTAGCCTATCTAGTTTACAGGGAAAAAAAGGTCTTGCTTACTGATCAGTAAGATCATATACATAAGATCATTACATATAGTTTTTATTTTGGATATGCAGTCTGCATTGCTGGTATATCTTAGTTTACACAACCCTTGATTTTGTACAGCCCATTTGAAGATACGTGTCCAAAGGACAACCGACAAACCAAGGACAATATTTTTTAAGTGTTTTTTTATCCCCGAGCCACAAGGCAGAATTCCTTTAAATGAAATAAATTCTGCTTTAATGCAACACTTTTCTAAGATGTCCAGATTCCCTTATTAATTCTAGGATTTTGTGGAGCTGAGGACAGCTTTAACAGAACTTTTCGTAAACATCTTTCTTACTTGATGTCCAGTTGCTGTTGCTCCTGTTACCACCCAAAGGCAGCCATTCCACGATAACAAGCATCTTAAAAGTTTTAGTGTAATGGCAGTTGATCTTTCCAAGTGCTGGGTTAGACACCGAGGATGTTGTTTAGTACTGAGAAATCGCCAAGGAATGTTTTGGATATACATTTAAATACGCACACTTTCACAGGCATTGAGAGGATATCAGGGGATTGCCTACAGATATTTAGTAGTTGATATATCACTTATTCAAGATTTGGAAAGTACTTGAGAACTAAGCCTCAGGGTTAGCAGAGGAGCTGTGCGATAAGCCTTAGATCTCATAGAAGAGCTGATAGCCAGACCTACCTTTCCATTCCCCCTCTGATTATACAGTACCGCAGTACGGCTTTGCAGAGACAGACAGAGCCTAACTGAGGGAGGCAGAGGACGAACCAAGGCTGGTTTACAGCCAGTTTTGAGGTTTTTTTTTCTTTCGAAGTGACTTGTCTGTAGCTTCATTTCTGAGAAGGTTACTTGAACCTATGACTCAAACAGAGACATCTCTGAACGGGGTAAACCGGTAGCTTCAGCACTTCTGGGACAGAAACTGCTGACTGCTCAGAGCACATTTTCCTCTGCAAACATGGTGGCAGCTGCTTTCGATCTGTGGCTTCTCACTGCTATTGTGTGAGGGAATCACACTCCGAGTTTCGAGAGCCACAACAGAGAGTAAGTAAAGCTGTGGCTCATTTAGGACTGGGTGTTATTTTAATGAGCTTAATAAATCCTATATAGGACTGAAAGTTTCTTTGGAGTTCTCAGTCCTGCAAAGCAGCGCTCTCAGTCTGACCTTTGAGCCTTGTACACTGCAGAGCTCTGAAAAACTGCACCACTTTGACGCTGCACCAATTTCAGCAACATCAGCAACCCCAGTGGAAGTAGCTCACCCACTTCAGCAGCTGTTCTCAGTATCAAGTTGATCTGCAAAGGGCTTCCACTGCCACAGCTCACCATGTTCACAGACACTCACTGAAGTCCAGGAGGTCCACATTCATGCAGAAACAAAATTATTTGCTTTGTCAAAGAAGTACCCACAGAAGATAAGGAGCTGGAATTTTGTTAACCAAACTCATCACATGAGTTGAAATGTTCATGAATGTTAATATTGTTCTTGTAAAGTATGAATGGCAAGGATTCATTCCATGTATGGTATGGACACTGACCTTCAAAGGGAAAAATTCGTTGCAGCAGCATTTATCTCACTTTTGGCAAAGCAGGGTGATGAACTGGTATAATTTTTTTTTTTTTTAAAGTACTATCACAGCTGTTTTCTGGCTATGTTACAATTTTATTAATGGATGTATATTGTAAGTTATCTATCCTTGGACTGTCTATTTTGGAACAGTCAAACTAAAAAATGGCTTTTATAAAATTATTTCAGTGTGGTTTAATACCAAATGCTGAGAAATATGGTAGCTATACCAAGAAAATTAAAAGCCCTTGGGCTAAGTATTTTTATAAAAGTCACTTAAAAAACAGAACTTCAACCAACTAAGTTGACATTGGTTATTACAGTGCTGGAGAGCTTTGGCACAGCTGTAAGTATAGTATATATAGTATAAATACTATATAATATGTTATATTCTGATAAGTTTGAATAAATTCAGAGAATCTGCCAGTGGTATAAGGTTGTGACTTCTACTAATGCAAAATCTGCAGCTTTTGATTCAGATGATTAGGGAAATGTCCAACATGCCATTGAAAAGGTTTTCAGGTATCTAAAACCAAAAGATACCTGAGGGTTTGGCCCTTAAGTGAAAATATTCACCATTTTCCAGAGTGTTCTTGGAGGAAAAGGTTGTGTTTCTCTTCAGGGAAAGGATGGCATCCTAGAACACAACAAGATTCTTTCCTTATGGTAGATCTGTGCTGCTCATTTTTGTGTGAGTGTAGCTCAGACAAGCAGTAAATCTCCCGTATGGCATATGGATAAGGCAGTCACTTCACCAGCAGGGATGTACAGTTTGGGCAGTACACACAGCCATTTCAAGATCATTCCTAATCCCAAACCACTTCTTCTATTCTGAGGGTGCTATAAGGAACTTCCTCTCCACTCAGCCCTGCTCCATTGCTCTTCCCATCCTTTCCCTTCGTGCTGCCAGTGGCATTTCCCTGGATGTTGCTAGCCTTGTCTTTGGGAAGTCCCCTGGCAGCCCTGCTGTGCCCCTGCCCATCTCCAGCTCTCTGCCGTCCCACTGCCTCTCTCTATTGCCTCCTTGCACAGGAAAGCCTGGAGAGCAAGACAGGCTGTCCACAGCTGACTCCACAGAGAACTTGGCCTTAAAACTAAACTCAGGGTGTATTTTTGGAGGTCATGTAGGCTACAAAAGTGCTGCAAGGACAGGAGAATGTCGCTGACATACTCCCTCTGTCTCCCTCACACTCGGCTGCCCTCGACCTGGGGAGGAGCTCATGTGCCACTAAGGCAAACACTCACTGAATTTACCCTGTGGAGTTCCCTGATGATGCAGAACTGGGTTATTCCAGTGGAAATTGATTCACTAGTCATGAATTTCATTTGAGAAAATCATGTAATTTTTGTTTCACTGTCTGCTCTAAAGTGACAGCAGCTCTTTTACATACCCCAATAGGCTCAGCAAACTGTTTAGTCAGTTCGCTGTTACGTCTTCATTTCCCAAATGCAGCTGATGGTGAATCACTTGGGCCTAGTGAATGGTCTGTCAGGTCAGCAAAACCAACCCCTTTCTTATTTTTGGGCACATATATCCAAAAGACACTCTTTGGATAAAAAATGTGAATGTACTTTACTATGGTAAAAAATATATAAGACACTAACTCAAATTATTACTCCTTACACTTTATTAATGTTTCGTGTGTCTGCTTTCAGAACACTCTTAGAGTGTTCTATATCGGTTTAATTTGTATTTTTGAATTCATGACATAGGATTTTTAAAAACCCGAACACTGAAAAAAAAATTAAGGTAAATTGTTAATTTTTTTATAGATGTGCATCTTTCATAGATGACTTCTTTTTTAAGCTTTTGTACTTAGGCAGTATTATGACTCTAAATTAATTCAAATACATATTTAGCACTTGAACTTTTTGCAAACGAACAAGTCTGTTATTGTCCTGTTTCCAGCAGGGTACAGATCTGTGCAGATGTAAAGCAGTTTGTAGACAGATGTGGGTAATTATATAGTTGTTTGCAGTGATCCAGTATAGCGCAGTGAAAACGTCTCTTTGGCCATGTGACTGAGCACATGGGTATAGATTTAAGACAATAAGTAATAAAGTTTTTGCATACCAGAAATAAAACTACAGCACAGAACTGAGCACATCTTCCTTGCATTTTATTTTTCCATTTTTGTTAGTCAAAATTGTGCTGTTTTAGGTGGAGGTTCATTGTTTTTCTAAGCAATAAAACTAAGAAATGAAGATACTTATATTGATCTGGTGAGTGCAGTTATTACAGTCCCACACGTCATAAAAGTGCTCTCTCCCAGTAATATACAAAATCACATGAATTTGAACTTTAAACACAAGTGATGAACCCTAACATTTAGGATGAAGTTTCAGAGTATGACTCTAAAGCAGCTACAAAATTTTAGACAAGAGCCATCACATTAGCTCCCAAATTTTACAAAATGTAAAGAAACATGGAGACCATCTGTTCAGTACGTTGCAAACCACTTTGCAGAATTTAATGTTTGGAAAATTAAATTAACCAAGAGATATAAAAAGTGCCAGTGGCTGGAAGTTTACCCTTCAAAATTAAGGGTTGAGATACACTTTTTAACATTAAGGTTATAGCATTCTGTTTATGGGACTTTGATTCACTACCAGCAATGGTGTACTTTCTGTGAATCATGTCAAATTAAGACATTATGACTTTGTAATAATATGGTTTAAGTAATTTGGGACCTCATGCAGAACATGGATGAAGAACATTCCTGTGCAACCCAGGATGGGTTCAGTCGGTATAATTGTCTTTTTGGCATTCAAATCTGTAACTGTGAGCCTATAAGTAATGTCATAACACAAATAAGCAAATCTGGGCCCTCATACTGAAAAGGAACATGGATTCCTCTTAACAGAGTGGCTCTTTGGTGACCTGGTATGCAAAATTTACTCTAGATCTGTATTTGAGTCTATGTCATTTAATCTATGTTTCTTTGGGGTTTTAGTGTTAGCAAGGCACTGTATCCCCAAAGGTTTTTAGCCGTAGAATAAACATTTGTCAAAAAAGGAAAACTTCGGTGGCATTGAAAAAAATTTTGTGATATCATGTCATTTACTCCAGAAGGTCACTATTATTGTAATAGTTTTGTTACACTAAACACCTAAAATGCTAGAAACCTCAAGCTCAAATGTGCAGTCTTTCTCATCATTATTTTTAGAACATTTGATGAAAAGGGTATTATTAGCTTTTTATGTTGAACAATGGTTAAAAATCTATAGTTTAAAGAAAGGCATGGTGACCAACTGTTGGAGAATGAGCTCTATAGTATGTGAATAAACTGTAAAGTGTAGATCACTCTAATGGAGCAGAAACTTCCAGTACTTAACACTGTTTCAAATAACAAGTGATTTCAGACTCTAATTCTTTAGAGTTATACAATTTTTTCACTGTACACACAGTATATTTAGATTATCACTGAATGCCCTTCATTGAACAATGCCCACGATTACTTACATAATTAGATTTAATGTTGCTGCCTTGTGAGGCTTATGAGACTAGATGGGCAGTAGAAAAGGGAAAGGGCAGTGTCTTGGGGATAGTTTATTATCTCATGTCATTTTGGGGGGTTTTGATCTGTTTTGTTTGTGCCCAGAGTGGCACCAGTCCCCGCCCTAGCCCCCATCCTCCCTGGCTCTGGGGCTGTCTATCACAATGTTTGGGAACCAGGATGGTGTTTCCAGAGGGAGTTGGGAGCAGGGTGAGAGGCAGCCCTTCCTTTCAGCACATTCTGTTGAACTGGATATACACCACCAGTATCTCTGAGCATGGATCCTGCTGTTTCTGTGGGGTTCGCCTGCTTCTTTTTGGGTTTGGGTTTTTTTGCTTCGGCACTGTGACTGAGCTTGCTGGTTTGGCTTCTTTTGCTGCTCTGCTCTTGGGAAGTCCAGAGCCAGTGTGTGCCCGCCAGGACCAGGAACATCCTCATTTCCCATTGGGCGCTGCCCCCATACCCCACACAGCCCAGACCCAGGGAGCAGCAGCCCTGATGAGAAATCCCAGGGAGTTTCTCTCTCTGCCATGTCTGGGAGCTGGGCTGCTGCTGCCCTGTCCCTGCCATGCCTGCAGCTGCTCCAGGGTTTGTGCTGATGCCTTGGAAGGCTGACCTGAAACAGAGACTGGACAGAGCTAGGGAATAAAGTAGGGGTTTATTGAAAGGTCTCNGGTGCCCCAGCCCAGAGGCTGTCACTGGGTTTCTGGAGGGGTAGGGATCCACAATTTCAATATCTAGCATTTATTCTCTTTTTTTTTTTTTTTACTAAACGGGTTTTTTCACTTTCACCCCCTAGTATCCATTTCTCTCATTGACAGAAGAAATGGCAGTTATTGAAGTCCTTTTCTCTTTAGAGGAAAGGGTGTTTTCATTCCAGGGTGTTTTCTCCTGAAATTTGTCTCAAAACTGCGACAACCCTGAGACAACAAAACTGAGATTCTGGGGTAAAGAGAGCCTGAAAAATACCATTGTTCCTTAAATATCTATTTTTTTAATCATATTTTTTAAAAGACTATTTAAAAAAACTGAGGCCAAATAGATTTTTTTTTAGAAGATAAATTGCACTTCTGACCCTTACAAAAAATTGAAGTGGCTTATAACTTGGACAGGACTGTCCATTTTGATATGTATGGTATTATGAAGTGTTTAAAAAATGAGAAAGTACATCACCGAACAACTGAAAGTAGCAAGATTTCAGACACTCAGATTATTTTGAATAAAAATTATTTGATATTCTATGGCCATCAGAGGAATTTGTTAAACGTCCCACAGTGCTCATCTGAGTAAGGAACATTTCCAGCAAAATATAGATGTACAGGTGATTCAGACACTTTTTTCTCCCTTACTGTCACCTTCGGAAGACTTCCCAGCCAGTTAGAGAGAAACTGGAGACTATTCTATCCATTTTTCCCCAGTGTCATCTAACCAGTATTTATCCTTACACGTGTCATAAAATATCTGCAATTCCCTCTAGAAGTAATTCACAGGTGCAAACATGCCTTTTAAAACCCGCACTAACTATTTGTGATTGTTGCATTAATGGAATCCGCAAGGCAAGAGCTGTAAAGATCCTGGAGCAGACGTGCTGCCTCTGCTGCCTTTGCCCTGTACTGCACAGTCCATGTGACATTCAGCAGCCAAGGGCAAGGTCTTTTCCAGAATAACAATGATTTTTTGCACAGCAAAACTAACATCTCTGTCTCTGGGGCACACTAGGCAATCATTAGCATTTTTCTGACAGACACTCTGTACTAGATTTTGTGATTAACATATTCTGACCATTTCATTTCAAGAACAAGCCAAACGTTATGGCATGTTACGTATTAAAGGAAAGTGCTCACTGCTCTAAGCTCCACCTGTAATGCTGCTAAATAACGGTAATGATCATTAGTATCCACGTAGTAGGATAGGTTTACATGGTGCTTTGTAACTATGAAAATAACAGTTCAGAGTGGTAATTGGGGAAATATATACTCTCTAAGGAAATCCTCTGATTATCTAAAAATAAACTTGGTTTGTTTAAATCCTTCTTGCATGACCACAAAAGTTTCTTGTTTCCTTGGAATTAAAACAAAATTAAACATGTGCACATCATTTCAAAATTTCAAAACATGAAATACTTTCTTATTATCTAGAAGGCAAGATTACTTATTCTAGATACCTTATATTAGTTATTATCCCTAAATATATTCCA
This sequence comes from Oxylabes madagascariensis, assembly GCA_013400675.1. NCBI lineage: Eukaryota > Metazoa > Chordata > Aves > Passeriformes > Timaliidae > Oxylabes > Oxylabes madagascariensis. Next base: position 46,354 of record VYZR01059528.1, read on the forward strand.
AAAAGGTGAGGTTTATGTTCCTTCATTGGACTACAGCATGTCTGCACATATAATACATTATAAGCATAATAAAAGCAAACTTTTCCCAGTATTTATCAGTATTTCTGCCGAGGTACTAAGAATATAGTACCTCTCTATCGTGAATGTTATCATTTATTTCTTTGATATTCTTTCTGTGTATATCTTTGTACACAACTGCTCTTTGGAGAGAAACAACAGTTGAAGTCTGATCAGAAATTCTACATGTTATTCCAGAGCCATATAATCCAGTTGTTGTCTTTTTCCTTCATATTTATCTTGTGACTCTTACCCCTCCCAAGTATGCCAGGAACGTTTTGGTGTTGTCAGGCCATTACACTGCATGTTCTGCTCCCAAACTGTGAGATGCAAGCAGCGAACACCAGTACAAAATGCACATATACAGCACAAGTTAATTTTTTATTTTTCACTACGCTTCAAAACAGATCTGCTTCACCAAAATTTTCACTTTGTACGCTGCTCTACATACAAATTATTTCAATCCACCTTTCCCAATTTCCAAACTAGGTCTGAAATCACAGAGTGGGTGTTCTTTTTGGATGAGGCACATAAAAGCAGAGAAGATAGTTTAGATGGTCACAAGGAATAGAAACTCTGACCTTGAAGCCCCATCTAAGCATCCTATCCTGCAGAACATTCTATTACTACCTCAGCACAAACCTCCAGGACAGGTACAGGAAACACAAGTATATTTTGATTAGCATATTTCCTCTTAGCTTGGTGGTAAAGGTTTGGCAACTTATCCCTCTTATCCCTGTCTTTAATTCCATCATATTGAATGAAGAGCAGCTACACAGCTGTTGCCATAAAGCATGTTGTATGTTCACACCACAGCTTAGAACATTCCTTGTTCTGCTTATACCATGAATACTGAATGTTCATTCAAGTACTGAAAAGACACTGAGGAATGACTTCACAATGTATCTTAGTATTAAAAAACATCCATTTAATGACTAAGAAAATCTTTTTAGCTTGTGAGCAGCTGATCTTGGTCTTCCAACCCATCTTTCCTTTGTACATCTCAAAGAGTGGGTGGCTCTTGCTGTATGACAGGCCAACAAACCCTGATGGTACCAGGTCAAAAAAAGTTGGAAGTTCAAAGCTGCTTGTGGGAAGCTCCCTTCCAGCTGCCTGGTGAATCTAAACTCAGATTAATTGAGTCAATTCACACACACTTCCACAGATCACACAGAACTCAGTTTTCCAAATGGAGATGCTTTTCTAAGTGGAGAAGAATTAATAAAGAATTAGTAAATTATTTGTAAATATTTTAGGCAAAATGTATTACAGAATCAGAAGGGACATTTGGAGATGATCTGATCCAACCCCTTGCTTAAGGCAGCACCAACTTAATCAGGTTACTCAGGATCTTGCTCAGTCAAGTTCTGAATATCTCTAAGGATGGATATTCCACAGTCTCTGTGGACATCTGTCCCAGTATTTGACCACTTGTATGGTTTGTGCTAGGCATGACAGTGAGGACAGCAGAAGATTATTATTGGCTCATTATAATCAGTTAGCTGTCCAATTCATAAGAGTCCTAGAAGCTAAAAGTCCTTTTTGTAAGCTCATAAACCATTTGCAAGTGGGTTCTTAGTATTAAATGTGACTCAGAAGTTTGTTGTACTAAAGTGGGAATTTAAGCTTCCATTCATGAAGTATCTGGAGAACAGTTTGGGTGTTGGAGCACCAACGTGCATTGGTCTCTGCACTAACCCTCAGTTAATAACAAGCAGACAGCTGCAGCCTTCCCCAGCTCCAGTTTGTGACTGGCATAGTGCCACGGAAGGAACATGCACTAGCCCAGTCCCAGTGAGACAAACGTAAGGAATAAATCTCAGAAAAACCTACATTTATAAAGATATAATTCTGTAATTGCCCTGTTCTACGGCGGGACATGGAACAGAGCCCTTTGCCACATCATTGCTGCAAATGCATCCAGGAGCAGCTGAGGTATTCACACAACCGCCAAGTCAGGAATCTGACTAACAAATACATGGAAAATTTCCTCAGTAATATATTCACTACTTACATATTCAATACTGCTTCGAGCATAGACATTTCTAAAAGGCTCCTCAGCTTCAGCAGAGTTCCAGTCTCACCCTGACGCTTGATGGGTCTGCACCATCTCTGGACAGAAACAGAAGGTAGCTGCAGCATGGAGATGTGCTCATGCCTCGACAGGAACCCTCAGAGTGATCTGGCAGGCGTTTGGAGCAGGATGGCAAGGTCTGTACCTTGCCACCTGAGAAACCCCAGTGTTATTCCTTAGAACCTCCCTGAAAGTAGTAATGGATTCCAGTCTAGAGCAACTCCTATGACTGGAAGTACTGCCTGGCTGGAAGTACTGCCAATACTTGGCTGAAACGTTATCATCAAGAATCATGATGACCTGAAAGAACTCAAGACTCATCAGTTAACAAATCCTTGGCTTGAGTGAATTACCAGGGCTAACAGAGGACTCACTGAGGTCAAGGAATTGTGCCCATCTGTTGCCAAAGGCAGCTTTCAAGGGCTGTAGGGCCTGAGGACAGCAGGAGGGTAACCTGTGGTTGTCTCCTCAGCAGCACCACCAGTGGCTGTGATGGCAGCTCCCGGGGCCTCTGCATTGCCAGAGGAGTTTCAGGGCAGCAGTGGCCAGCGCGTGCCCTGCAGTGTGGTGTGGTCAGCCTGACTCACTGCAGGCACTGGGACAAGCCCAGATGTGTCAGTGCCTTTCACCCACCTGAAGCAAACAGCCTCCTCAGAGCCCAGCTGATTGCTCCAAAGCACACTTCGGTTAATCAATGGATGTGCTTTCACACCCTGCATCTCCCTGTTTAGAGCACTGTCCCCACATTTTAAATGCAGATTTCTCATTAGCTGCACTCTCAGATGATTTAAGATGCATCTGTCAGATGAACGATGACAGCTTTCATAACTGCCTTTACTGCTGTCCATAAGATAGTTTGTTCCTTCCAAGCACCAGTAGGAAGTTGGTTTTACACTGGGCAGAATTCAAATCTCAAATACAAATTAAATCTGCAGTGAAAACCAATGCAATAATTGAGGCCAAAACTTGGCCTACTGACCCTGCTCATCTGAATGCTATTTCTGAGGGGATAATGATGTATTATTCTTCCTTTTTGACAATTACTCCTTCGCAGATAATTTTTGAAATTTTCTGTGCCATTTTTTCTATGATGTTGCTCTGGTATCCTGGATACTTAGTTATAATATTCTGTGCTCCTGTCACGCCATTATAGTTGCCTAAAGCAAGTTTCTTTATTCCTTTTTCTGCTCTACCTTTCTTTTTGGCTCCTTCCCATATTCTGCCACCACATTAACTTCATTTGTGTAACCAAGAAAATGAAGAATTCTTCTGAATTCTGAAAGAAACCTTTGTGTTTCATGAGTTTTCTTCTCTTATTATCCCACTACTTTACAAACTGCTACTTCAGCTTTTCACTCAATGGATCACCCCTCAGCCTTCTGTATTGTACAGTGTCATCTATTTTTAGCCCTTCCCCTTTAAAACCTATCCCTGCATGGTATTATTCACAAATTTGACTGTTACTACTTTTGCTGTATGGATGTTCCATACCAGTTGCCCCCTATTCTAGTCTGGATGAAAACATGAAGTGGAAATACGATTTATCCTTCTTGTATCACCTTATCCCTGTCCAGTCACTAATATAACATGGACAAGGTTCTGCATTTTCCCCTCCCTTCTGTGTCAGTGATGGGGAGAGATTGCTGTCCTCCTGCACATTCAGACCCATCAGCTGGGGATTATTTTTGATTTGCTTCTCTGTCAGGTATATATTATTGTTGTCCTGGTTCTGGCCAGGACAGGGTTGATTTTTTTTGTGGTAGCCAGGAGGGGCATGGCCAGTACCCTGATGTTGTTCTGTACCACCTCACGTCATTGCCAGGGGCTGAGAAAGGGACTCTCCTCCAGGGAGAAGGGGTTTCTTCCAGTCCAGAAAATGCAGTAGAGGGAGCAGTCTGGTATTGTTTACTTACAGGGAGTTTTTCTGTGTGATTTATTTATTTTCTTATACCTCTTGTTGCTGATACTGTTAATTTTTCTTATCTTGTTGCTGTTTCCAGTAAATTGTTCCTATCTCAACCCATGGTCTTTGCCTTTTGTGCCTTCACTTGGAGAGGGAGGGGGAGCAGAGGGTGGTTTTAGTGGGATTACTAAATTGGAGAATATAATTTCTAAGTCATGACAATCATTTAAAAAATAGTTATTTGTGTGCAAGAATTACAAAACACATATTGCCACTGGAGATTCTTTACACAAAAAATGCTGTTCCATATCCTAGATCTTGGAGTAACTACATCTCATTGTCCATTTGTCTTGTTTTCCAGCCCAGAGCTTTCATTTTTACCGAGCTGTCATTTCAATCCTTGAAAATATCTGCAAAACTATTGCATTATCCTGCCTAAGGTATCACTGTAAAATCCACTTTGAGCCCTTTAATGCAATGGCCACTTGGACTGACCAGTGTCCCCTTGTAGCCCCCTCTTGTCCCTCATCTCCTCTTTGCCATGTCACCTTTGCAGTGCCACCAAGCCTCCTCTTCAGCTGGTAAAACCTCTCTGAACATGCTGAAATCCTCAGCACCTACAGACACATGTAGTGATGCAGGGCTCCCCAAAACCAAGGCTTTCACATCTCTGTGCTCAAGTTTACCACTTTGCTGTAAAAGGGCTAAGAAAATATTTTTCTACCTACCCCACAAGAACATGTGGTTTGTTTTATGACAGTCGGACCAGTAGCATTTGGAAGGCAATGACTCATTGAGTGGTAATACAGCAAATACTTCAAATATTTGTTTATGCTGTATTATAGCTAAACCTTTGTATTTTTTTAATGTGGAATCTTCACTTCTGACTAAGCTTTGGGATGGATGTAAAAGTGTTGAACTGAAGTCTTGGCCTTGAGTTGAATCTGAATGAAGCACATATGGTGAAGAAAAATACTGCACGAACTGTACAAAAAACACCAAAAAAAGCCATTACTGAACAAGATAGAAAAGAAAAAACTGTCAATGAATATAAAAGAAAAGAGCATTAATCTTTTTCTAATGATTTCAGGTAAAATTTTCATGTAAATTAATAATTTCTTCTGCATTTCTGGAGTTGCTTTAATGTTGAAGAGCACCTTTAATGATAATCATATTTTTATTTTTAAAGTATTACTTACACATTTCAAAATCTGTTTGGAAATACGAGTATTTTTAACAAATTCCAGGCCGTTCTACTGAGAGAACAGTGATCTGTTCATATAAACACTGCTTTGCTTAGAACTCTCTTCTAGTCGTGCTCCTGTTCTTATAAACTTGTTTTAAAATAAAAAACCTAAAAACTTCATGGTTTAGATCCCAAGGATTCCTACTTAGATTTTACTTGCATGTAAGTAAATAGGGAAAAACTGGGCTGACTTGTAGTACTGTAAAGGAAGTCTAGGCAGAATCAGAACCATACTAGGTTGTGCTGAATTCTTCCTTGCTGATAAACACATTTCCCACTCACACGCTCTCAGGTAGTAGAAAACTGGAGAATCCCACTGAATTTGGCAGAAATGAGTTGTGCCAGCAAGTTTGTTGTGGGTGTGTTCAGAACTGACCACTTTTTAGCATAAAGAACACCAAAAATTTGGAATGTCCTGCATCTTGCTTTCTTTTCAACTATTGCTACTGAAATACAATAACAAACTGATTTATTGTACTAAAGAAAACAGAGATTTGATAAATGTGTCACTATGCTTTAAAATAAACAGAAACCCCCATGTTCTTTGGATTTCCACATATGTTCTATGTGATTATTATGTCTGTAAGTCAAAGGGATTTAAACCATTTATGGAGGAACGGATCCAAAGAGGTTTCCCCCATATTGCATAACAGTGTTTGATGACATGGATGCACTCTTGGATTGGAAAGGAAGAATTCCTGTTCTTCCTCTATATAAAGAATATAAGGAATGGAAACTCCTTCTGCCAGAAGGCCCCTTACCCGAGTGTTGCTCAGGGAAGGTAACTAACAAAGTGTTTCTTCTGTAGGCAAAGTGTTGGGTCCAGAAAAGTTAGGAATGTGAAAACACCACATGGAGCAGTGACTTCTAACGGCTGTACCACTGTAAATACAACCGGTGGCATTGCACTTCTGGTTTTCTGTCCAAACCCCAACCATGGAATCTCATAGCTGGATGCTTCTGCAGTGTTACTGTCTCTCAGGAGGGGAAAATCAAAGGTGCAGGATGGGGAGCAGCAGGAGATCTTACAGCATTTATTTGTTCTAAGTTCTTCCCATGTCTTTGTGGAAGGACACATACACCCAGTGCAGTGGTTTCCATACCAGTGGTTTCCATACCAGGCTGATAGGCTTTTCCCAGTGATAATGCAGAAGTTCTTGGAGCTCCCTACTAAGTTTAAGATCTCTTCTGATCCTAAGAAAATTGAAAAACAGAAAATAAAAATCTCATATGCTTAAAAAGAAAAAAAAAAGGGACAGAATAAAAAGCAGTGTCTTCTGAGATTAATGGAGTGAGTGTTCACTGGTTTTCCTGGGAAGATGTCATTTTTGATGTTTTGCCTAAGAGTAATTCTGATAAGGAATAGCTTCCCTTTCATTTTTAGGACTGTCTAGCCCTTTCACTTTCACTCTGACCTTCCAGGTAACAACACAAATTTAGTACTGAGG
>VYZR01059528.1:58226-75151 GCA_013400675.1 Oxylabes madagascariensis
ACTTTTATTCTCCCTTCATGATGTGTTTAACTGGTTAATCACATTCTCCATTGCCATTATTTTATTTCCCAGGAACAAAGACTACTCATATTTTCTCCTTTTATCCTCCTCATTGAAATGCAAGATGCCTCATCACCAAAATACTTGAGTGTGTTCCATATTAAAAAACACCCTCCACAAAACCTCCTTACATAGAGCAGCAATGTGAAAATAAGAAATCGNGACAGAAAAGCAGTAACCCAGACTCTCCAGTGCTGAGAGCTGTGGTCTACCGAGTTTAGCAGCAATTTAATTTTTTCCCCAGGACACACATGTATGTGTTTTGCTCCTTGGTATAGTGAGCTGCAGTAATTAAGGTAACAAATCCACAGGCAGCCCACATGGAGTTCCATGGTTCAATGTACAGTTTTTCTGGCTAGTCCCTGATAGGAAGATAAAAGTATTTTAAATCCAAGGATAATTTGGACAGCTGCTCTCTATAAAGTCAACAAGATCATAATAAGTCTGCTATTAGTTTGACAATTGAAAGCCACACATCCCACATGAGGACAAAAGAAAAATGCCAGTTCATTTATGTTGTGAAGCCTTTTCCCTCTTTTCAGACAAATTATCTCAAACATGCCCAAGCTGAGCTTCAGTTAATTGTTTTGCCTCTCTGAGCAATCCTGAAGGGGGCTGTGCTAAATTCAGAGTAAAGAGGGTGCCTTGCTTTGCTTCTGAGGTGGTTCTGTGTAGATATTTGATTAGCCAGAGCATAGGAAGAGCTGTTTGGGATGCTGCAGTGGGAGCCCTGGAGATGGAGGAAGGTGTCCACTATGACTCAGAGGTAGATATCTTAGCACAGTTCCCATGTAAATGAACTGAGATAGAAATATAATGTTTAGTTGCTAATTACATTTAGCCTCCTTTGGGGAACCCACCAAGATTTCTATGAATGTACAGTTCCAGCCTGTGAACAGAATTAATCCACTGGTTTGCTCTAACAAGGGACCTAAAATGAACAATTACTTACACTGCTGCGATTGCCCTTCTTCAAGGTTAAATTCTCCATACAGATTCCACTGTTGTTCTTCACATGAGATGATTTTTCTTTGAAGAGCAGTGAAAGCTGTTACATGATCTATCCACTTATTTATTCTTCTAATTAACAATACTGCTTTGAGTTAATGATAATGATTTTTTTTTTCATTAGTGGCATCTTTATCCTTCATAAACTACATATTAAAAACAAATTTAAAAATTAAAGAATGAAAAAATAAAACCTTGGAGAGTCTTTGAAGGTTTCCTTATCATAACTGATCTTCCAGCATTGACTTTTCATGGCAGACGTATGTAACAAAAACTGTTTGTTCTAAAAACCCTCCTTACCTTCCCCACGTTACCAAGTGTTATTCTAATACTTAATTTCTACCACAAATAGAACATTTTTCCATTTTGATCTGAATTTCACTTGGTGCAGTTTAACCCCAAGTTGCTGCCACTGGTGTGTTTGGATTTTCCTCTGCATTCTCCCTCTACTTGAGGCTTGGCCAGCATCCAGGTTCCACAGCATCATGATGCTGTTAATTCACATTCAGGGTGCAGTCCCAATACAGTCCATTAGCCTTTGGTGTAGAAATATTGCATTCCTAAAAATACAAATTTTTATAAGTTGGAAGCAGCAAAGTGGATGTACACTACTGCAAACAAGATCTTTGCTGGAAAATACTGCAATTTGTTGTCATCAGTTCTCTGTTCAAGGGTGTTTCAAGTCACAAAAAAGACTGGGGAAGCTTATAGGGACACAATACATCTGTGGATTCAGGAGAATGATCACTAACTAACAAAGCAGCAAAAAAAGCTTTATTTGGTGCTTTGAAACAAAAGGTAGCTGAGGAATGTAACAGTAATTGTCTCATTTTGCAACCAGATTTTCAAAGAAATTGTGCTTTGGTTAATGATCTCAGACTGCCTGTTGTTTCTTCACATTGGAGCTACTGCAAGTGCCCAGGTCAGATTTGAGGATGTGTTTATGTCTCTTTTAATGTTTTCAGAAGGGGCAGTGGCCTTGCTGTCAAAATACCACTGGGGCTCTGCATTTCACTCCTGTACTGCCAAGTCGGTTCATGGGAATTCTTTCTAACACAGTTTTGGTTTTTCCTTTTAGGTAGAGAGGATTGTAGACAAAAGGAAGAACAAGAAGGGCAAATGGGAATATCTCATCAGGTGGAAAGGCTATGGGAGCAATGAAGACACCTGGGAACCTGAGCATCACCTACTCCATTGTGAGGAATTTATTGATGAGTTCAACAGACTCCACGTTACCAGAGAAAAGCGATCCAGGCACGGGAAACAGGCCAGCGCGCCAAAATTATTGCGGGAAAGCCGAGGGTCGTCCGTTGAGAAAATATCACATAGACCTTCTGAATCTGGGAAGTCTAAAGGATCGACACACAAAAGGAAGAGAATTAATCCATCTCATCAAAAACAGAAACGAGGATATGCAGCAAAGCCAGGGTCTGCAAATGACAGGGCTGCTAAAACTGTGACTTACCGAACTACTCCCAGCGGTTTACAGATCATGCCACTGAAAAAGCCACATAATGGTCTGCAGAATGGAGATGGCAGCCTTGAGAAAGACTCTAGACATTTTGGGAATGGCTCACAGCAGCAAAACGTGGATTTAAATGATCACGAAGGAGAACAAAACTTGCCCAGCGTGCTGGAAGTCAATAACAATTCCCCTGTTGTGAATGGAATTGGTATGTGATTTAAACAACTCCTCTGTGCGGGAGGGGGGCGTTAATTACAGCAACTGCAAGTAGGGCCCACTCGTGGAAAAACTGTTGTCACACAAGTGATGTGGTGAGAAGCACACAAACAAGTTCCACACTTTCCCTACATATTACACACTTTTTTTATCAGTTGGCTTCTCTCTTTCCTTTTCCCCCAGAGTGACACAAAACAGTGTGGGCTCAGTCACGTACCTTTGCAGTGTAAATCCCTATGGGCATGGAGCAGGAATGACATCTGAGATATGTATAATGCTGCAGCTTTGGGTTTGTGTATCACCATGTAACAAATTCCTACTCAGTTAGGTGTACTCAAACCCAGTGGTCAAGAGAAACCAGAATTACTTCAGAATTAATACCACTCTTGCTGAAGTGCCCTGGTAAGTGTGGCTGCTGAATAAGATTCAAGTTCTCAGTATTAGTGCTTGTCATAGTCAGGAACACTCAGAACAGCCAGGTCCTTGTCTCTGACAGTGACTGGACACATCAAAAGTCTTAAGACAGACTTCAGAGGAAGGTACAAACAGTCTTGAAGTGGAACAAGAAGATACAGGAGAAATTTCTCTCTAATCCTCATAGTTACTGACTGGCTTAGTTCTCAAAGACTTAAGGTTTATATTCTCTAGAAAAACTACTCACCTTAATGGAAATTACATAGCTTCTCATTATCTATATGTGTCCAATCTTTTTGGTTTGTTTGTTTCTAATCCTACCAAATTTACAGCCTCGGTGTTTTGTGACAGTAATTTCAAGGAGTTAACAATAAGATGCACATTTTATTTGATCAGGATTTGGGATTTTGTTGGGGGGGAGTTGACATTTACTTTCACTGAATAGCCTCTTGTCCCTCTGTGAAGCGATGAAGTGGAGGATGCCCTGTCAGTCAGTAGGCAGCCCCAGCCTGTTCAGCCTTCCTACCACCTGGAAGGCTTTACTGATTCCCGAGAGTTTTGAGTGTCCTCTTGTGCCATTGGTGTGGGGGGGGGTGGTTTTAATACCTTTTAAAAACAGCAGGAGCTGTTCCAAATGATTTCCTACTGCTTACTGATACAGTGATGATAGAGCCTTTGGAGAATTATTTTTTCTGCTCTTACACACTGCATAAAGGTTTTCATTGAGTGATCCACAGTTGCTCTTGAGTTTTTTTCCTTCCTTGTTACAGTTAATTTAGAACACAGCTTTATGTATGATCCCTTTCACTATGCATTTAATCTGCTTTACTGTTGCCAATTCACCTTTTTCTCTTGATTCACTGAAGCTCTTCAAAATCTTTCCTAGTTTTCACTCTACTTATTTTGTATTGCCTTCAAATTTTCCTCTCATATTTCTCTTCCCAGTTCATTAATTCATACATTAAATAAACTAATCCTTCCGCAGGTCCTTGGGACAGTCAGCTTGACATGATAAAAAGTAACCATTTGTTCCAATTATTTATTTTTATTAGCTACTTTATATAGCCCATGATAGTACTCATTTCCTTAACAGCTTCTGGTGAATTGCCCTGCCAAAAACTTTCCAGAAGTCAACATAAATTATATCACCCCACTTTGTGTTTTCCACCCTACTGGCAACCTGGCAAATGCTCCTTGATTTGGGAAGGAGAACTGATCTTGCCCAGTCTTACTGGCTATATGTGACAGCTACTGGGATCTTTCAAACCGGGCATCAAATATGCTATTAGAAACTCCCAGACCAGCAAAATGCATGGTCAGATTTAAATGCATAAGTACGCCTGATGATGTCAATGAAATCTGAAGTTAAAGCATTTAAAAGTGTATTTTTGGCTTTTACATTTTGAGGAGTTTGAGCTCATGTAAGAATGCTTAAAAGGTTACCTGCTTCTTTAAGATAATTTGCATATCTAATTACAGATGTGTATAAAGTTCTGGTGGTGTTTCTACTGTTTCTAATGAAGTTTTTCTAATCGTTTGTTTTACGTTATTTGTGGGGAAGTTCTGGTATAAAGTGTATCTTTGAAATGCATTAATTCCCATATTTTAGAATCTTTTGTTTAATGAATAAAGGGTCACAAAGAACTGTAAGGTCAAATGAGCCCTTCTTATGTCCGCACAAGAGCTAAAGAATGGCCTCCAGCACCTCTGACTGAATAATCCCTGTCAGAGAGCTCTCGTGCAATGGAAAGCTGCTTTGCCTGAGCAGCCAGGTGTTCTCTCCTGGCCCAAGAGCTGATCTCTGCAGCTCCTTTCAAACTGTTCTTTATGACAGCTTTTGCATTCTCCAAATCCATCACTCGTGTTCTGTATTTTGCTCCCCTTGCATTCTGTAGGCAAAAGTAAGAGATCTTTCTTCCTGGTTCCCTTCTGAAAAGCCTGTACTCAGCAGCACTGCCAAGGTCAGAAATCCCTCGAGTCCTGCTGTGTGATACCCAGCACACGCAGAGTGGAGAAAACTACAAAGAGGAGAGATGAGACTGCCTGAGTAAGAGCAGACAGAAACTGGTGAAGAAGGGTCACAGTGAAATCACTAGGTTTTTTCTTACTATTGCCCTGCAAGCTTGAGAGAAGCCACATTTCCTGATACAGGGGTCTGAAATGTCAAGTGGAAGAAATTTGCACTGCTCTTCACCAAGTCCAGCGATTTCCTGAACTCCCTCAGTATTCACACTCGCACAGAGGATGCCAGTGTGATTCTAACCTCTGTCCCATTATTATCACAGAAACCTGCTTTAATGGGGATTGATGCCACACTAAAACCAGGCTAAAATTTTACAAATTACAAATGAAGAAAATTTCAGAGAAAAGGGCCCAATTTGTTGAATAACAAATTTCGTTCCAAACATCTTGCGTTTCAAAACTTTCTCCAAATCTGAGCCAAGGTCCTAAGGCTGTGTCCCTGGGGAGCAGGAGCAGTGTGGCAGTCTGCTTGGCAGGACTCCCACGTTTAGCTTGGAGGCAGCCAGCTATGCCAGAGGTTTCAGGCAGTCTGCCACTGAGTCTGGAAGTTGAAAGCCTGGCGTGCTCCATCAGCGCTCGCAGGGCTCCCAGGCACTAGATGTGGAACAAAGAGGGAGCCTGGAGGACCTGGTTTGGATCCCAGAAGCTGTGGCTCCTGGGCAGCCCATTCAGAATCCGAGGAAGCAGACATTTGTGTCAGTTTTGAGATTGCCTGTATGGAACCCAAATGAATGTCAGATTCATTTCACAGCTAAGTGTAAGACTGCACAGAAAATATGTATAGAGATTTTGGGGTTGTCTTGAGATGAAGCCTAGATTTGGAAAAGTAAAAGTTCCCTACCATTTGAAAACCTGGCTATAGGCCCAGCTCTGCTACCAGTATGGGCCTATGCTTGAAGGTCTCCAAACCCCACCAACATGAACCAGTATTGTTTCATTTTATAATAATGTTTAACCACCAGTGCATTGAACCAAGCAATATAGATAGTAATGTTTAAACTAGAAATAATCAAATAATAGCCATTTTGTCTGTCTGTCCATGCCAGTTCTGTTCAAACAAGTAACAGCTATTTGAAAACCAGCTTTTGATGACTCTTGAATGAACTTCAGCAGTATGTTTGGTTTTGTCTATAAATCCACTTGGGTACAAATGTTTCTTCTTCAACATCTAGACAGACTCCCATCAGGAAGGTCTTTACCCCAGAAGGATGAGCACGTACCTACAGGTGTGTGCACAAAATGTTCAGTGCATCCCAGTGGAGGGAGGCCTGGGACTTTGTGGAAGTTGGGACAGATCTTTAATACCAAAAACTGTCTTCTACCGTCTACATCCTGCCATAAGGAGAGCAGAGTCATCTTTACTGACAGTTATTTAAGGGTCTGCAAATTGGAAAATATTGAAAAACTCTCTGAAGAATATCCACTGATGCTCCCGGGAGCTAACAATACTGGTCTTTCTGATGATATTTGTTGTCTTCTGTTATCACATTTCTGTTTCTCTCCAGATATTGTAATTGAGAGTGATTGTTTTGTCAATTTTCTTGACAGCACCAAAAAACATCCACTTTTAATTTTCTCTTTCCTTTTTCTACATCACTCCTTTTCTGTACCATCTGCTGAAGAATTTCTGCCTGTCATGTATCACTAACCACTGTTTTTCTCCATTACAAAAATCTTTGTAGTTTCATGGTGTCCTTGATTTAAATACTCTCTCTGACTTAGTCACTGCTTCCTCTTGTTTTTTTAGCTTATTCTGTTTTATTTATTCTGAAAGAATACTGCTAGTAAAAGACAAGCAAACATGCCTTCTCTCTCAATTTGGATAAAGCTCACTGCTTTGAGATATTTTACAGATGCTCCCTTAGCTGGAGAAGTCTGAAATTATTAGTAAATTATCAACAGAATACTGCTTTTAAGTATGTACAGTATTAACCATCACACACAAGAAAGACAGAAAAGAGGCAGTTAAAGGCTATTGGGAAAACTGAGGAATGCCAAGCTGCTTTACTAGGGAGAGTGAGGGAGCATGGCTTATTTCACCTGGAAAAATGGAAGCCTCAGTTCCATCATCCTGTCCTTTCAGCATAAATGCATACTGCTAACAAAAGCAGCAGTCCAGCTCTCCTTCCCATGACACCCTGATTGTTATTCCTATCCCTCCCTATGGACTGGTTTTAGTACTCTTGAGGCTGCAAGGTGAACTGCATCTGTTTGAAAATTAACCAGTTTTGCAGGGTGAGTTTTCAGCCAGAGCAGATCACCAGGCCGGTTCATGGTGTGGCTGCTCATACCAGTGCTGGGGTTGCTGTGGAGGGTGGTGGCTCCACTGCACCATTAAACTGGCTCTGATGGAACACTCACAAAAGATGTATCTGAAAATAACAGGAGCTTGAGCTGAACTCTAGCACTGGGCAGGAGCAGTAGAAGGAGATGTGGAGCTCCAAATCCCCCAAAGCACTGAGGGACAATGCGATCTTTCCTCATTTTCCTCTCCCATTCTTTGTCTGCCTCATCTTTTTAGAATATAAATTTAGAATACAAATTTCTAATGTGTTTTCCGCAATGCCTGGTAGAATGTAACCCCAGTCTCAGACCCTTTGGCAGTGGTGGAATACTGTAGAAGATGCAGGGGTGGGCAGCTAAAATGAAGAGGATTACAGGAATAAAAGAGGCTTCAGTTAGGAGAGGGGGTGGCTGAGGGGCAGCATGATCAAAGTTTACAAAATCATCAAGGTCTCAGATATACTAAATGCAGAACTGTTGCTCCTGAAATCCCTCGATAGCAGAACTAGGGACCACTCGCTGAAACTGAACATCAGAACATCAGATAAAAGCGCAGATGAAAGAAAATTCTTCTCTGTGTAGTGGCTACCCAACTTCTCAAACTCATACCACAGGAAGCTGTGGAGACAGACAGCATCAACAGGCTCAGAGGGGGATTAGAGAAATCCATGAAAAGGTCCACAAGCAAACACTGAAGGAAACAGGAGGGATGAGCCCTCTCATATTTCTATACAACACTTAGGGATGATACTATGGGAAAGGACTGCAGAAAGCAACCAAGCTTGCATATTCTCCTTAAATAGTATCCTTTACTGCCATCTTTTACTGCCATTCTTGGAAAAGGATTACTGCAGGCAGCAGTGGTCTGGGAACATCTTAGGTTCCCTTAAAAACCTATTGAGGCCTCTTATAAATATGAATGTTGGCTTAGGTATTCCACAAGTTCTACTGCTGATTAAACACAAAGTAATAATTAAACTCCCAGTAAAGGAAAGAGTATTTTCAGTCTGTTTTCTTTTTGTACTTAGACTGAGCATCCAATACTCACTTACTATTAAGCCAGAAAACCACACTTAGATGTATCTAAAGCTTCCTTAGTTAATTTGTGACACCCTTAATTTGTTTCATGTGCAGTATAAATTGTTTTGAGACTTTGACTGTCTCTTTTTGCCTGTCACAGTCATTTTTCACCTTGACATACTCGGGTGCTGCTCCCCTCGCGTGCACTGAGCAGGTGCTGGCTGTTGACCCTCGTGCAGGGACAATCCCAGAGCCTCCAATGGCTCCAGAGCAAACCTTCGGGAGCTGCACCACCTCACATGCTAAATTGGCCTGGCTCCACATCAGAGTTGTCTTTAGAGTGTGCTGATCATTTTCTCCAGTTTATCGGATTAAACAAGATTACAGGGATGCACTGGAGACACGGAAACAACAAGCTACTCACTATATATTGTTCTGTTAATGATCCACTTTTGGAAATGGCACTTTTTAATTTATGTTTCTCTCATATTTAATTTAGATCTTTCCTCTGGTTAAATTTCTTTCATCTGGCATCCAGACAGTTAACATCATAACATGTATTCATTTACAAACTGAATACATAAGAAAGAATAAAACAAACCAAAAAAAATACTGTGAGGCTTTTTGTTGAGCTGGATTATCTGAATTAATTAATCTTCTACTATTCTCTTACCATCTATATTTAAAATAGATGTGGCATAATCTTCCACACTAGGTAGATAATCAGTACAGTTAGTATGACACACCTTCCATTCAATGGACATTGGTGCCTCTGATTCTGGAAGTTCTTTACACTTTTTTGGGAGTTTGGAATCAACACAATTCAGTAGCTTATTGCTGGTTAAGCACTGAATAGATTAAAATGCAATATTTAATAGCCTGCTGCAGTCGAAGATTTAATTAGTACATTATTCCCAATGACATTGGTGTTCTATTAGTAATTTCACAAGTTGATTTCTGTTTGTAAGAATACCTGTCAAAAAAAAAAAAAACCTTAGGAAAAAGAAGAAACATGCTGTAGGAAATTATTCATAGCACTTAAAGTTCAAGCACCTGGTAATTTCTACACTTGTAGACACTTTTTGTCAAGAAAACAAATTTCCAACTCTTCCGGTTTCAAATTTTTTTTTAAGTGATGATTTAATGGAATTTGGCCATGTTTACGTTGCACCAGGTAAATCCTCTATTCAGTATAACCCAGGCAATGCTTTAGATGGTATCTCTTAATTCAGCAACAAGAAGGAGTTTCCTGATTGACTGACCAGGCTCCTGAACAAAGGTTGATCCCCGTGTGTAGATGTGTGAGTACCCACATGCACACAGCACATGAAACCCAGTCACACACCGCTGAGCTCTGGCTGTGTGTTCACATCCCATCTCCTAACTGCAGTGCACATACAGGATTTCACACACTGTGAACAATTCCACAGGCCACTGCCAACTGTGAGGTGTCAGACAGATCAGTTACCTACGTAAGCATCAGGCTGAAACATAGCTAATCCAAAATGAGGGTAAGTGATTTCGGTTTACAGTCATCTGTCATGAATTCACTGTTCAATTCTATTCCAGCACAGCATTTTTAATTGGATGGTGGTCACTTAAACTATAAAATTTAAATCTGTATTCTAATATTCATGTCATCTGCCCTTTAAAAATTCCTGGCTATTTGAAACCAGGAGCTGGAACAGGTCAGCTTTGGCAGCAGTAAAGAACAGAGCAAACAAAGGTGTTTTCATTCGGCTTTCTCTTGGCCTTTCTTAAAAATGGTGCATTGTGGGCTGGTGTCTGTATAAACAAAAAACAGTGACTTCAGTCTCTGTCCCCCAACAACCTGTCTCTGCTTTATTTTTAATGGCAATAGTGTGAAACATCTGTAATTAGAAAAGGATTATTGCATAGAAACCTTGTAAAGCTCCTTCAACACCCCCGCTCAGCACTGTTGCCAATCATCATCTATTGCCTGTTACAGAAACACTGTAGACATCAGCAAAGGAATGGTTTGCAGTTCATAGACAGTGTAAGTCAGAATAAACTGTCTTTTAAAACTGACTTATTATTGCTCTTACTTGTTTTTAAGGAGGAATTATATCTTTCTTCTCGCAGTTCTCTTTTTTCCCTACTGCTGGATGCTCTCCAAAATGGCATCAGTTCCTTGGGTCTAGAGGTTGCCTGATCAGAGAACAGAAAGTTCTGCACGTTGGAGCACAGAATAAGAACAATGGCTTGAGGCCACATTTGACTAGCCAGGCACTTTTTAATTTTATTTATTTATTTTTGTTGAAGCTTATACAGAGTATCACTCCATTTCTTTGATGGTAGAGAGGTAATTATGCTTCGATTCTTTCCATCTGCAAGGTTCTTCTCTGGCCAATGGAAGCTTGAATCTGCACAGCACTGTGAAAAGGAAACTTGATGGAGAGAAAGATTATGTCTTCGATAAGAGACTGAGATACAGCGTGCGACAAAATGAAAGTAACTGCCGCTTCAGGGACATTGTAGTCCGAAAAGAAGATGGTTTCACACATATTTTGCTGTCAAGTCAGACTTCAGAGAACAATGCACTGACCCCAGAGGTAAGTGTTTAGCCCTAAAAGCCAAAGAAAGCCATCCTAATGTGTGGGTTATCTTGCAAACACTGCACTTGAATTTGATTTTATGTATTTTTTTCCTGATTGATGAACTTAGAAATCTGGAGTACAGACATAATCTAACTTTTTCACGCTTGGGATTCCTATCCAAGAGAATGCAATGGAAATTAAATTTTAATTCACATGTCTGAAAAAAAAAAATAAAAGGAATGAAAGGAATGGTAGAATCAGTATTTCCAGCATGGAATTGTGTGAAGCAGCTTTTCACACATTGAAGTTACTGATATTTACTATCCTTAGGAGAAATCTGGTCTCTTTCCTTTTACTAATTTAAATAGTGCTCCAGTTGTATACAGAGAATTTCATTCTACATCCTGAGACAGCCGTTCTAAATTCTGTCTTGATCCCTAATTATTTATTCTGTGAATCACTGTATGAGTCCTTATTTATGAAATCTTAACCAATTAGGGGCTCTATCCTCAGCTGAATTGCATGAAGTCATACAACATACAAAAGATATAAATGAATTCCCTTGTTCCAAACATTATACACGCAAGGACAGACTCAGACTTGCAGCTTGTACTACCCAAGTACACACATGGATCACTGGAAGGGCTGAGGAGCTCTTCCTTCCATTCCCTGTGGCTGCAATGCCCTGTTACACCACTCCCATGTCAGAAGAAAAGGGGTGTCCATAAGTGCTTGCATCAGGATGGATGTCCTGGAGAGAAGGAGCACCCCTGAGCCCTGTTCCCCACAGTAATGGCCTGATGGACAAGGGCTGCCAGGGATCAGGAAGGGAACACCAGGAGCTGCCTCCCAGCACCAGCCTGGCCTCCCTGAGCATCCTGCAGGCAGAGTTCCTCCAAGGAACTGCCCTCACTGGGGAGATCCCGGCCTTTTCTGCCCCCACACACTCTAGCACGGCTCTGTCCTACACAGCAACTTCAAGATTAGGGTGTGTGAAATACCAGTTTGAGCACCACCTGAGGGAAGAGCAGATTGTAGCTCTGAGGAATCATTTTATTCAATAAGAAAATGAATAACTTTGAAGTTAATTACTCACAGTGGGCAGGTATGATGATTCCCCTTCTCAAATGCACACGTTCACATGGGCAGTAATACACTGAGTGATATTAAATGGCTAAAACTGATGGTACTCACTCCTAGTTTTTAAAGTATATAATATTTAGAAGGACTATCTCGGTAATTACCATAGAACACCAAACACTCACTTTCAGCACTAATTTCTTAAAATGCATTAGATTGCGTCAAATCCATCACTCCATCTCTGTCTTAATTACCACTAATTGATACTGCAGGTAATTTAAATGAAGGAGCTCAAGGGCCTGACAAAATATCAAATCATGGACTTGCTGCGTTCAGTCAGAGCAGACGTACCTTCACATTGCTGGCTGTGCTGTTCCACATCAGCAGTGTCCAGGTGCTCTAACCAGGGGATTAATTCAGGCTTTTTGGATCTGCCAAACCAATCCATTTCACCCTTTGAAAGTTTTCAATATGCCAGGAACCCACCTCTGTGGAAGAATAAATGATAAGCATGTAATAGTCCTCTCCCTGCATCACCAGCGTAGACTATTTCTAGAACCTTTATTGAAGCTCACTTGAAAACCAGGAAATACATTATAGAAAACCACTTTACTGACCAGGATGGTCAGGAATTAATCAGGTATTGAGTTCTCCACATGGAGATTGTCTGTTTAAACCTCATCCAGGCCAAGCGCAGTGGCAGATTCTTGCCCTTAGAAGACTTATGGCTGTAAACATGAAATGGCTTCTTTGGCCTCGGTCCAGGCTGCTGCCCATGATCATTCACACCACAAAATCCAGCACCTCCAGGACTGGCAATTTCACAATCTTGCTGGCAATTACAGCCAAAACCCCAGGAACTGAAAGGAGGAATGTGTTGAATGACTTGTCCCTGCCGTTTGTCACCCCGTAGCCATGGGTGCAACAAACTGACAAAGTATTTTAGGGACGTTTAGAGCATTTTCAGTTTTGATGCCTTTTATCCCCAGTGAATACAAAGTACAAACACACAATTCCTACAAAATGAAGAAAGTGTGTTTCATTTTGTGCAAAGAAATGCTAACTTCAAGCTTTATTAGACATTTAGTAAATTATGTTTGCCAAACAGCAAATGAATCGTTTATTCAGAGCAGGTCTATTTGATGTGCTTAAATAGTGTCCTGGTTATACCCAGCCATCTACATTAAAGAAAGAAAAGGTGTGCACTGCAAACCATCATTTTAAACTTTTAAACTTAAGTGTATACAAAATCCCTCTCACCCCTCAACAGCTCTGCTTCCCTTTGTGCTTTATAGCAATCTTCAGATGAAATTTAATAATTGTGTTCAACCATTGGCCCTTGCTAGTTATGCCAATTTAATTAAAATAGCAAAGAACTTATTTATACCAAAAAAAAAAAAAAGTCTAGAGAAGTCTACCTGACTCTTCATCCTATGTTGTTGGTAACCCCATTTGTGCAGGTGATTTTAGCATGAAAGGTGCCAGTGCTCTTTCCAGCTGTCTTTGCACTGATTGAAGTTGGCTCAGTGCCTCTTTAGTAATTGAGGTTTTTCTACAAAAATGTTCAGGGCACTATAGAATTTCTTTCTTATTTTTTACAAGAGCTTATAAAACTTCCATGACAGTGTCATGAAACAGCAGGGCTTGTTCTTATTTCAGTAGCTTAGGCTTGCTACTTTTAAGATTGTTTTTTAAATACATTTGTGAAATATTTCATTATGAATTCCATTAGGGCATTTTTTTCTTGTGGGACTTTTGCTGCTCCTGAAGCTCTTTCTCCAGTGATGCTGCTGCTGTTTTAACACAGCACATCTCAAGGATCCAAATTCTGTTTCAGACTAAATGTACCCATCATTTAACCTTAATCATTTAAAAGGGTCATTTAATGGACCCTTCTCATTTAACACTATTAACAGAGCTAGGAGTTAATATTCCCCTGAATTAAAAGTAAAACATTCCCTAAACAGCCAGTGCTTCCATCGAAGAGTGACAGAACTACCTCAAGTACCTACTCATACACGAGAATCAGGTTTCAAATTTCAAATGTGAATAACAGGGTTTAAAGTTCTGCCAGGTGCATTTTGGAGCACTGGCTTGCCTTCACTTTTCCCAACCTGGAAATAATAAAAAAGAGGCAGGTACAAGTTTACTGTTCTTTGTAGTTCTGCTCTCCACACAAAAGTAAATTCTGGGTTTGGACCAGTGCTTGTGCCTGCAGCTTTAGAGGTTCCCAGGTCCTTTAGGTGCCAGACAGAAAGGACACGGAATCAGTAACACAGAGTTTATTTATGTAAAAAGGCACAAGCGGGGAAGAGGTTCTGAGAACAACGGAATGGCTTTAAAATTTTGCTTTACCATAATATTTACAGAATAATTACCTTTAAGAATATCACAGTGAGTCCTCAGAGATTCAAGGAAGTTAACTTTTTTAACTAGTGCTTCTATTTATGTGAACAAGAGATTTCTGTTCAAGATACTTTGTGTAATTACGGTGATAAATTCCTAGCTCTTTGATTTTCCCAGAATGTAAGCAAGATGGAAAGCAAAGGGCAACAAATGCCTTTGGAAATTTCCTGCATCCAGCAAAAGGCATTAAAATAAGCTCTTAGAAGTTTAATGAAGTTTTAACTGGTTCATGTTTATTTTGCAATATAAGATGTCCTGTTCAAGAAATAATGAGATTATTTACTTGACAGGATTAAAAATATAAGCAACTTCTGAGAAGGTGATAATTTTATTATATATTTGTGTTTCAATAGAACAGTAAGTGAAGCACTAGGTCTGGTCTAAATTTTCGTCACATGCCTTCAAATAGAAATACCGTCCCCACAACTGAAAATTACCTAAAAGGCCATAAAAAAGCTAATTAATAAAAGCACAGATCTGGAGAATATTGCTAAGGAGCTCTGGAAATAGTAGTATTAGATCTGGTCCACTAGAGAAAATAAAATTTAATTGGACAAATGCCATAGTTTTAGCAAGATGGGGAAAGGTTTAAAGGCTATGGAAGAAAGAAAAAGAATATGGAATCTGACAAAGAAATGTAACTAAAGACAGGTTGTATCTCTGTATTTGAGAACTGAATTCATCACCACATTAAACAGAAGTTTGTCCTCAAAAACAGAGAGCAGTTCTGAACTAAAATTACATTTACTTTACAATACTACAGTTCAATACACAGTTCTGCAACCCTGCAGAAAAACCAGCTCTTTTATCACTATTTTCCTGTTTGTAGCTTCCCTGTAATGATAGAAATAGCTGGAGAGAAATGCCCATCCCCAGATAACCCACGGGGAAAGCCAAAGCTCCAGAGTTGGTGAGCACCAGGCTGAGTGACAAAGGGATTCAGGGAATTTTGGGCTGCACCAGCAAAGGAACCATGGCAAGATTCCTGAGCCATGGAGTAGCACTGACTTGGCTGGAATTGCTGGATTCCAATGAGCCTCCAAGCACCTTTGGATGATAAAGTTAATGACAAACTTAAGGCTCTTTAGAAAAAACCATACTTTTTGGAGCCTGAAAATGCTGATACATAATGGTTTCCTGGTTTCTTTTGATAGAAACAAGTGGAGCAGGGGAACTAAATTTCCCCTCCTGTTCAAAAATAGTAACCAAAGTCTTCCCACTTTTAACCATATCTGAGAAATTGGTTCCTAATAACAGACTCAATGTCATCCTCTCCAGAACACTGAAAAAATAGTGATGGCAGAATATTGGTTTTTCTTACAAGAAACGTAACATCTGCTCAAAAATTTGGATGGTTTTTTATACGGCTTCAGTCATCCAGATCAGTGAGGGGCGAGATAAAAAAGAGGCAGGTTTGTAACAGTGATGATGTATGTGAAGGACAGCACTGGTAACAGAAAGAGGTGGCACATAGGCAAATACCACTGGAGGAAGGGGACTCATAAAGAAACTTGCTGAACGGGTATCATGGCCTCATGCTTAATGCAGCATTCCTCATTGGATAGATGAATGTTTGACTGGTATTCCCTAGTATTATTTATACATTCACCCTAAGAAAGAGCAGATTGTGAGATCTTTTATAGTGAATGAAGAGGACAACATTGCATTCACATGGAACTAGGAAAACCAAAATACTTTTTTTTTTTTTTAATATCTACCACATTCTGAAGTTTCTCTTTTAACACTGAACTGATTTTAGGGGTTTTTCCCCTGTTTCCCCATTATATGTGCAGTCTTGCTATGTTCCTCCCAGCTGAGGGCTGAGACAGCCTCTGAGACTCTCAGAATAAACAGTGCTCCTAAAATCGCTGATGACATTTTTGTACCTGCATAAGAATTTCAAATACACTTCCAAATTCTGCAGCTTTTAATTACTTCACTTCCACCCACTATAACACACTCAGTATTACAGGCGTTCTGAAGTGCTCTTGTGGAAGTGAAGCATCTAAAAGTTCACCACCTGCTCTCTCATGCCCGGTCCCAGCAGCCAGTAATACTCATCCTTACACACACCCATAGGGAAAGCGGCACAATCCATAGGATTTCTATTAAAAACCTGCCTAGGGGGTGGCATCAACAAAGCTTCAGTGTTTAGGGGCATTCCTTAAACAAGGCACTTTAGAGATCAAAAGAAGTTTTGGTAACAGAAAGTAGTGAACAGAAATAATCACAGGCTAAAAATCTTGGGTTTCTCTCACATGGAAACTCTATTTAAATCCTCAGCCACATTTAGCTCTCTCTTACCTAAATTTACACCAACAGCAAATCTTTCGGTGCACAAGAGAAAAATTTGAGACAGCAAGACCATGTCTATAGGAAATACTTTGACACAT
>VYZR01059528.1:75403-90425 GCA_013400675.1 Oxylabes madagascariensis
AGGAAATACTTTGACACATGGGTATGAGTAAGGATAGGAGGTGCCACACTAGATGGAATCAGGGCCCTTGCAGTGAGGAGCACGTTACAGAGGAAGGGGAGCTGAAATGAGTTACAGCTCCCAAACCACGCCCAACTGTGACCAAACAAGAAGTTACCCATCAGAAGTTTGTGAAATAATACTTCTTTTTAAAGATCATTAGGAAACAATTCTCTGCTCAGGTGAAAGGCCATTGTCCTACAACACCAGCAGCTCAATTTTATAAAGATTTTGATTAGGTTTGATTTATGGTGCAATTAATAGCTTAATCCAGTTGTAAAACAAAGTCAAAATGTCTCTTTTTTAAGGGACTTTTGTGATTTAACTTTTGTAAAAATGCTACTGACCAGAGAAAAATGAATAATATATTTGTCATGTTGATGTATATGATGTCTTCTTGTCCTGCTTTGCTCTGGTTAAAGTCATACAAACCAAAGTAGTTGAAGAACTGAAAACTGGGGTTTAAAAATTTTGCTTTCAAGCTGTTGAGGTTAATAATAGGCTTTTGCTGTGAGAAATATGTTCCCGAGGATACAATGATGTACACAATGAAAATAAAAAAGGGGTATTTGAAATTATTAAATTGCAATCAAATAGCATAAGCTGGGTAGCATTTCCCATACAACAAAGAACCGCCAAGTCCTAAAACCTTTTTGAATTAGTAAAACATCAACAAAGCACTGCCAAATATAAAATATTTTGCAAACTCTCAGTGTTATCGTTCTAATAATTCTAATATCATTCTATATTAAAATTATATAATTGATGTAACTATTGATAGCGCCCAAAATTTAAGTCTCTCAAAGTCAATAAGGTTTGTAAAAGTAGGGAAATGATATTGCCACGGCATGCATGTCGAATTGTTTACTTTTCTTTATCCACAGATCATGAAGGAAGTTCGGAGAGCATTGTGCAATGCATCAGCTGATGACAGTAAACTCTTACTTCTCAGCGCAGTGGGAAGTGTATTCTGTAGTGGCCTAGATTACTCATATTTAATTGGCAGGTTATCCAATGACAGAAGAAAGGAAAGCACTAGGATTGCAGAAGCTATAAGGTGACCCAAGCTTACCTATGATCTCTAAATTATGAAATGCAGTGTGTGATTATAAAAATATTTATCAGGTCCAAAAATGTTGTATATTTAAATGTTGATTGCATTCTAATTATAGTCCTGCAAATTTGTTTAGTAAAAAGAAACTTGGACCTTTCCGTATTAGAAAAGAAAGCACATTTATTCCAGTGCTAATATCCATAGGGATTTATTTTATTCTAATTCTCTGTATTTAATATTTCAAATCATTCCTCCAAATTCAAATACAACTTTGTTGTTTTTCCAAATTCAGTATTGCTTCATGTTCCTGAAAGGCAGATCTTTTACTTGCTTTAATGTTCATCATTTTAATGAATTTCAGTCCAAATGGGAATCCATGGCTTACTCATATTCTGTTGGAATAGCAGTCAGCCACTGTATTTCAGAACCTTACTAGAAGGGTCTCCACTCTTCTTAAATTTAAATTACTTAATATATATGTAAATGTAGTTTTATTTTTGTACCTAAAATGTGACTTTCCTTATATATATATATATATCACATCATCTTAGTAGAATTCCAGGGTTTATGACATGCAATCTGCAAATCAATCTGCACAACACATCACCAAATATTCCATTATCCACAAGGTAGATTTTCCAGTATAAATCAACATTATTCCACTAAAGCCAATGGTATTTCACCAGTCTGTACCAGGAGACAATTTTTTTCTCCCCATTTCCTACAAATAAATATTCTTCTGAGAGCTTTAAAACTTTATGCAACAATTCTATGAAGGAACATTAAAGAATTTTTTTACAAGATACCTCTACTTGGGATTTATTACTATAACATAAGATCAGGTTTAGGTATTACACAAAATATATTAACCACCAATTATCCTGGTTACAAATACTGCAGATCAGTTTGGATTCCTGGTTAAAAACTTTTGAAATTCTCAAAGTAGCAATTATTTTGAAAGACTTTAAAAGATACTTCTTAAATGTAGTAAGTTACAATCTGTTTATAAGACCCTAACTATACTCAAATATCATGGAGGGATATTTTTTTAAAAGAGAAACCCTTTGAAGGGCACGGCCCAAGTTTATTTTTTAAATGTGAGAGTTTTTAACAATGTGAAACCAAAAAAAAAGGTGAAGGAAGAATATCACTGATGTTGTTTTAAAACACACACACACTCACCACCCACCATAAGATACAAATTTAGTATTATTCTTGTAAAAATTGTGCAGTTAGGTGTTGTTAAGTAAGTTTACATTTATTTGCACACATCTAACATACAGGTATACTTATCAATCCAACATTTTAATAAGTATAAGCCAGACTTGATACTCAGTTTTTCCACCCTCAGACTCACAGAACACTCTTGAAATACTGGTACAATGTACTGCTCCTTGTCAAGAATGTCGGCTTCCAGCCCACTGAAAATAGGTTTTTATTGTACTTCTGGAAACAATACCCTACGTTTTCCATTTAGCACTCTCTGTGCTTTCTGTGAACAAAGGACTCAACTCATGGAAAATAAACTGAAATAAGAGAAGAAAAAAAATGTCCATTGCGTTTTTCAGTGGTTTGGATGTCCTAAAATAAATCCACGCATCTCTGCTTCCACTGCTTTACATCAAGTTAGAGTTGTATCAAAGTGAAATTGAAATCTTGGTTACCATGTGTTTCCACTTTCCAAAGCATGGCTCTCCTGTACTGGTCACAAGTTAGAACTGAAGTTTCAATCCCTATCAAGTCTCCTCTCCCATGAGTTGTTCCTTCAGCCCCTGGGGCTGGCAATGAACGGATGTGCAGCACTGCAGCTGCTCTGCAGGCACTGGTCACAGATCCACCCCAGATCCATCCCAGATCCATCCCAGACCCACCAGCCTGAGCTGCCACCATCCACACGCCCTCCCACGGCAGGGAAAGGGCAGACAGGCAGCACAGAGCCTGCAGAGCCCTGGCATTGACACAGTCCCTGGAAGGCATTCCCAGCACCAGGCTCCCACCTTCAGCTGGGCAGCATTTTGGGACCTGAGCCACAGCATTCTGGGTATGCTCAGAAGAAATCAGACAAGGACAAATTTACTTGCTCCGCTTCTTTACAAACCTGGATGTACCTACAAGCCCTGACCAGCAACAAGAGCTGGAATCAGTGCAGAGGTGCCTGAACATCCCACTTGTATTTGATGGTCAGCTTCCCAAATACGCTCTAGCAAATCCAGAAGCCCTCTGCAGATACTTTTTCCTATCTTTGATCATCTGGATCCACTATAGCAACAACAGCTATAATCTGAAATCCTTTTCAAAGACTGCTTTGAATTGAAACAAGGATCTTGTCGCCCAGCACTGTGTGAACTTAAGGTTTGGAGACAAGGAAACGTGCCAGGTTCTGGGTACAGAGATGACCCAGTAAAACAAGACACCAAACAGGAAACAAAGATAAATGGAGCTTCAGCTTCTGGAGACCAAAGTCAGGCATTTGTTCCCCTCATCATCTCCCACTATTGTAGCCTTCCACTCCATCCTATGGGTAGCATGTTCCACATGCATCCTCTGTGCTCCCCATTCTTCCCTCATGACAGAGGCTTGCTGTGCCTTCTCAATGTTATCTTCCACTCTCTCCAGGTCCTCCCGTCCTTGCTCACTCGTTGAAGACTTCCTTCAACCCTTCCCCTCCATTAATGTGTTCTGCTTTGTTCTTCCTCCACATTATCTGTTTCCTCTCCACATCCCTAATTGCTTTTCCATATTCACTTCCAGTCCCGTTTATCACCATGATTCCTGCTTTACTCCACAACACTGGTTTTATCTGTCTCCACATGGTCCTCAGATTTACTGCCACCATTTATCCTTAGTTTGCTTTCTTTTTACCTATCATTCATCACATGCCTATTCCCAACTATAGTCCTGTCTGGAAGGCTTACCTAACTACTGAGGTTCTCAAAATTCTGGAATTAATGAGGTGCAGTGATCCACAGTCACTACTCAGTCATAAAGAACCAAAGAAATAATGAGATAAGGGAACAGCATTGTTTCTGCAACAAAAACCAATCACAACTCTCCTTAACTCTGCCCTCCTCTAGACAGAAATGGTCTTGAACAGACAAAACCAATGTTCCTTATTTCACTCTCTGTCTTGACAGTGATCTCCTGGTTTACTACTGTGAACAGAGCTGCATCAATTCTCTATTCTCCCATGGTCAAAAATTAACTCCTTACTAGAGGACCTGAAAACCAGAATGTATTAATTGAAAACTTAATGCTGGGTCATCTGAGACTCTTTGTCCTCATTTAAAATACAGCCAGTGTCCCTGCACTTCAGCCCAGTTGCCACATGGGCTCTCTAACCTGTCAGGCCCACCTGTGCTCAGGTACAGAGGCCTGGATCCTTTTGACCTCAGTGGGAGAGCGGGAACTCATCAAAGGGCACATTTGACAAAATGTTCTTTCCTAAAATCTGTTGGCAAAGATGCATTCTGGATCTAATAAATACCCAGTGCAGGGACAGAATCTCCTCTTTTGCTTGGAATTTGATTTATCCATGTCTTTGTTCTAAAGTGACTGAGCATCTCGTTTTCCTCCATATACCTGCTGTGCACTGAGCTGCTGGAACGCATAATTTGCCCACAATTACACTCATGCTTTTTCCTAATTGGTGTAAAGGCTGTTCCATTCAACAGATGTCCTTCCACAGTTGCTGGTAGGTAACTTATTTAAAAGATCTCCTCATTGCACAGAATTTAACATATTCTAGTTCATTCATCCAGATGAATCCAATGACATTTTACTTCCCTGTTATTTCTCATCACATTATGGGGTAGTCAGGCAAGGGCATCTGCTTTGTAACAGCTTTGCTGAAGACTTCTGCAACGAAGACCCAACTGAAGATCACTCACCCTGTTCAAACATTTTTCTCTCTGACTTCCCTTTGCACGTCTTGTTCTTTCTGCTGGTGTGCCATAAACGTTGACACTCTCCCAATCCACTGATGGGACTTGCAGTAATCTTTGACACAGGATCTTAAAAGTTCTTTTAAAAAAAATAAATATTCAGACTATAATATTTCATCAGTAGCCAAACCAGGTCCATCCCAGCCACTGTGGAACAAACCAAGAAGTGCTGTGTGTACAACCTCAGGAGTTACTGGTCCAGAAGTAAAACTAAACCCAACCCTGCAAAAAGTACAATACTCAGTACAATCCACTTAATACAACATACACAAAACTATGCAATAGCCCAGGTACTCAGAAAAATTAAAAATATAAAAATAAACAAACTTTTCCATGTGCAAACTAGAAAGTATCTTGCAGTTCTGACCTCATAAAACTGGGCATACGTTGTGTTCTTCTGTGGTTCTAATTTGTTTTCAGATTAAGTACTTTAAACATGGGTTTTTATGCACTACTTCTGTATTCAAGATCTTTCTTTTATTTTTTATTTTAGGGATTTTGTAAAAGCTTTTATTCAATTTAAGAAGCCAATTGTGGTTGCTATCAACGGCCCTGCTCTGGGGTTAGGAGCTTCTATTTTACCACTCTGTGATATCGTTTGGGCAAGTGAGAAGGCTTGGTTTCAGACACCATATGCAACAATCCGACTCACTCCAGCTGGCTGCTCATCATACACATTCCCACAAATTCTGGGTGTTGCACTGGTAAGGTTTTCCATCTCAAATTGCTGAAGAACTTTTCATAAATTCCTGATCTTCTTTCTCTCGTTAAAAAGTAAACAATTTTCTTAATTGTCTTTAATGGAAGTTAAATCTGTGGAAAGTTCATCTAATCACTACCAACTTCTTTTCACAAAATAATCTCGGAATGCAATATACAAGACCTGCTGTACACAAGAAAAATTGAAAAAGCAAAGATTGTCAACATCATGGTAGGAAAGTGAAGAAATACATTAACTGAATAACCTTGCACAGTAGTTGTCTGCACTATGTTAGGAGCAGGCAGTAATATGGCCAGAAACAGCTCTCTGCTCTTTAAAGATAATCCACAATGATTCCAGTAAGACTGCTTAGCTTTTACCAGTATAACAAATCAGAATTTGCCCCAGAAATATTTCCTACTGGGTTCCATGACTCTCGACACAGTATCACTGACAGTTACTCTTGTAAGATCAGCAGTACAGATTCACCATGCATGCCAGCACATTTCTCTTAAATTAAACCCATGCTGTGCTCTGGCCACCTGCACAATCCTTAAATAGCTACTGAAACCCCTTTTAAAGTATTTTGCAGTATGGAAAGATACAGAAGAACATTTGTAATTTAATCGTAAAAATAGCAGGCAAGTATGAGAAAAATTTTAAGGGAATTACAACCCAAGATTACCGGAATCTTTTGGTTTCACAGGCAAATGAAATGTTGTTCTGTGGGAGAAAGCTGACAGCACAGGAAGCCTGCAGCAGAGGACTGGTGTCACAAGTATTTTGGCCAACAACATTTAGCCAAGAAGTGATGCTACGAGTGAAAGAAATGGCATCCTGCAGTGCAGTGGTAAGAACTCAAACTCCCTCATTAAATGACATTTCGCAGAGGTAAGGTGTGCTCCCAAGGCTCGTCACATGTGGGACCTCAGTTTCCACAACCATACCTGTGAAAGGCTGACATCAGAAAATCTGGATAGGGATCAGTGAGCTCATGGAGTTTCTCATTTTTCAGGGACAGGGTGGGGAGTTATTTCCTTTAATCATATTTGCATTTATTCAATGAGTGGCACCTCCTTGCCTGAGATTTTGAAAGGGGATTTTAGCACAGATTTCCCTTATGAAAGTGTAACAGTCTGAAACTCTACAATTGTACAGGGAAAACTCTGTAAGAAAAGAGATTTGCCTTTTACTTTGTCCTGGCCTACCATGTTTCAGCTGAATCTGCCTTCTTTCTGCACCTGCACAGTTCCTGCTGCTGCAGAATGTTCTACACAGCACCCCAGAAGGGTAGGATAGTGCCAGCTAAGCTCTGCTGTGAAGGAGAGGTGAGAGCCAGACAAGAGGGATTTGAACACAGTCTGGTCACAGTGTATTATGACTTTCCTTTTGTGTACACAAAAAATGAAAGAAAATCCTTTCCTATCTTTACTTCCTAGGGTTTTTTTCCCTTCAGGCAGATATACTCCTATTCTGGGCACATCCTTGTTTAAAAAACATGCAGTGAAGAAAGTGATACTGGCTGCAATAAAACTGTAGTAATTAAAGTGAAAATTGTTATAGTTTCTTGCTATATTTTCTATGCCTGAAACTGTCTTAGCATCCCTCAGTTTCATTTAAAAGATCTGCTGTAAAAGGAGGTAGAGACACAAGAGATTTTTAATTAAACAAAGTGTAGATTAGATCTCGCAGAAGACATTGAGAATGAAACTCTCTGGAAATGTAGCAGAATTTTATTTGATGATGCTGATATAATGTGTATTATTTGAGTTGGGAAAACCTCTGGGCTTTACTGTGAATTCTTCCTTCCCTCACTGCTACTGGCTGTCAATGAAATTTTCTCAAGACTCCTTAGGAAGACCGGTGCTGACTTGTGGACAAAGATAAACCCTCAAAGACTTGTTCACAAACAGACCACAAAAAATACACAGGCCCCTTGATTTGCTATTAACACCATTTACTTGAGTTAAAGACAAATACCTCTTTGCAATAGCGGTGTTGAAACCCACAACACACGTAGGAACTGGGCTTAACATGAAGGTGTTGAAAAAGCTGAGTGAAGAGAATGCACCTCTTCCCACAGAACTGTGTTAGTTATATTAAATCTTCTGCCTCCGAAGATCAGTAACGTAGGAATTATTATTGGGTTTGTTTGACCAGTTGAGTTCCTTGTGAGATACATACTGGTGGTGTGTATTTAAAAATTAATTTTAAAGGAATCAATTTCAATGTGCTTAAAAATGGGTCTGGGAAAAATGAGCTGAACTATGAGAGTAACCATGGACCTGCAGCTTGTGCCTTTCAGAACTTGCAACAATTACTAAGGGCTTGAGGTTGGGCTTTCTATTGCAAAGATCTCAGGTGCTTTGTTATATCTGCCAAGTAAATCTAACTCCAGAACACAGTCAGGAGGAGCTTGTTTTGCTTAGCGCTATTCTTTTACAAAATATTTCACTTTTATAAAAATGTAAGAAAATAAGCTTAAAAAGGGATTTGCAGGAAAGGCCCTGTCCTATTAATTTCTGTATTGATAAGGAAATAATACATGAGGAAAAATTGTTAAAGATAATGGACAGCCACATTTGGGTTTCCCACATGTCTAACCTTAAAGGCCACCTTCCAAAAACAGGTAGCCAGTATATTGTCCCTCACACATTTTCATTTCAGTGTGAGGGAGTTCAGCTCCTTCTTGTGCTTCATGGCAGACCTTCAATAAACTAAGATACTTCAGAATCCCTCATTCTTTTAAAAACCTGGCACTAACCCATCAACCTCAATTCTTATAGATGCTGACTATCAGCAAGTGGAGTTGTGGCTATAAATCAAATGTAATTTCCGTGCCCAAAGGAATTATTTAGATTGTAAAACAGTCAGTAGTCTAAAAATGCTGGTCACGCCATTATCCATAGTAATTTTTTCAGATTCAAAATAAAATACTGAGTCGTATTTTGGCTTTAGGTATTGGAAGAGTCCAAATGTCTCGTGCGGAGCTTCCTGAAATCCGGACTTGAAGATGTGAACGAGAAAGAGTGTCAGATGTTAAAACAGCTGTGGAGTTCTTCCAAAGGACTGGATTCATTGTTCAGCTACTTGCAAGACAAAATTTATGAAGTCTGATATCTTGGCCTAACTGAAAGAGAAATTGCTCCGGTTGTGACCAGAGTCAGACATGACCATGTTTGAGAAGCAGAGGCAATGCATCAGTGAAGAATTTGTGACAGTGATCCCAATGCCTGTGGCTGTGTGAGCCACACAGCTGCTCGTAGCCGGTTTGATTTTGTGTAACCAAGACGTGGGCAGGCGTTCAGTGCACGCAACCTGTGCAGAGGCTGCATCTTTCACATTGCTCATCCACATCCAACTCTACATTCCACGTGCTGAGAAGCACCACTGAGGCCCAGCAAGGCTCACCCACCTGTAAGGGTTTATTTTGTCTGTCCTTAACTTATTCTTGCTGTTGCAGCACATCTGGGCTGACACAGAGGGCTCAGTCTAAAATTCGGGTCAGCACAACCTTTTGTAGACTCAAAAACCATACGTTAGAAATATGTTAATTATTTTTTTCTAAGTTCTAACATTTTAATGGAAAAACCTGATAATTTATATGTATAATATGTAAAGTTAGTTTACAAAAACTACTAGAATTTTTTTCTTTGTTAAATTTATTTAACTTATTTATTTTGTGTTCATATTCAGCTGTTTATTGATCACAGATCTTATTTTCATATTTCCCCTTTGACCGAATTAAAGGCATCACATGAGAATGCAAACACATTTTAGCAGCAAACTGAGAAGAAAAATAAAGAATATATAGAAAACCCACAGAATGTTGTGGGCAGTGAATGAAACAACCACATGCATGCTCCTCTATGTGTAAAATTGTACAAAAAAATGTATGAAAACAGATTCATTTGCCAGGGTTAAGAGAACAAAAGTGGGTTCTGACACAGTGAGTCCCCCTTGAGTCTCTCTTCACTTTCTGCCTTCTTGAGGAGCACTGAAGGGCTCGCCAATCAGATGCTTTATTTAAGTTTACTATATTCCTGTTAGCCGGATATCAGTAACAGGGTGAGTGGTGCCGTTCCGTGGCATCGTACTGTTTTTCAGGTTTAAACACCCCTTTTGGTCTGAAGTCTAAAAGCAAATCCTTATGAGCCTTAGTCTAGTTGCCTGATTCCTCAGGTGTGAGATAATTTCTGCTCTGGAGGCCTTTGGGTGTGGGCCAGCTGTTTATACAAGGTGCTAGGCATTGAACTGGTGGAGGCAGAGGTTTTGTTTTGCTTTTCCCAGCTCTCCACCTGGCCACCCCACCACCTGTTACAAGAACTTATGGCTATCCATAAAAGCAGTCCACAATAAACGAGGAAAATCCAATCTGCTCTTTTCAAATGTGATCCTAGTACTGTTCAGTGACTCTGACTGACTTCTGAACACTGGATCTCTCTCAGTTCTTTCCTGCTATGGGCAGTTCGTGTGGAAAGGACAGGAGCATGCTCTGAGACTTCACCTGCCATTATAGTACGCCCAAATTGAAACCTCTTGAAGCAGAAGCTTTGCACATTTGTTTGCTTTGTAATTTGTGCACTTGCTCTCCATCCTTGAGCTCAGTGATTATGATTTAAACCTCTGCAAATGAGGCTGCTCAGCTTTCTCCCTTTTAGCATTTCCATAAAGAGTTTCAACAAAGCCTTTGTAAAGTTAAGGAACAGGTGATTACAGTAAACAGTAGCCTTCAACATATTAATGTAACATTTCTTTTTCTACAAATAATTAGAAGTGCTGTTTTTATGCCCTAATTGTACCGCTGAATTTTAAGGAAATCATTACCCTAAATGCAGAAGTTCTCATGGAAATTCTTCATTAAAAATACAGAATCTGGCTTCTAGTTAACCCTGTTTAAAATGTTTTTTAAAAGAAACTTATTGAAACCATTAGCTTACTTTAAAATGACCGAAAGAGAACTCTTTCAGTAACTATTTGAAGTGATGGATGCACCACTTGTTTTATACCAACTCTTGTTTTTGTCCACAACCTGCCAGCGGCACCGCGGGGCGCCTTGGCCCGAGGCCTCGGGCCCCCGGCGGGACGGGTGCACACGAAATCACCTGGAAAAAGAGGGATCACTCAAGTGAAAACCACTCACACACACACACACACACACGACTTTGCACAATCAGGCCTCCAGCATACACCTTCAGAAAAACAAAGGCGATGGAAAGTACCATGATTCCTCAATTTCCTTTATTTCCTTTATTCCCGTCCAGAGAGCCATAACTCCTAATAAGGTATTAGGAAGTTTATTTCCATACAATGCTTAGTTTTTGTAGATAAATATAGCAAGATTGCTCAGCAATGTGAAGGAATGCGTTCTGAATGAGATTTGCAAACAGAGAAGAATCTTACGTTGTTGGATCTTTTAAACTGCACCATTTCATCTGAATTTTCAGATATCTGTATCTTAGCATTTTTTATGACAAAGGAATGGTTAAAATACATTTTCTATAATTATTTTTCCATTAAAGCAAGCGCTAACCATAGTTAACATTTTTAATTATTCATATCTATACAGTTACAATCTAGTTTTCATGGAATCTATTTTCCCTTCAAAAAAGAGTAATAACAATGTTGAAAGCTTCTTTTCCAGTATTTAAAATATCAGAATCTGAATTTTCTCTTGTGTTTCTATCCTTACTAGGTATTCAGATATCTAGATGTACTGTACATATTAGTCTGGGTACCTTTACTAATATTCACAGTATTTAAGATTAAAAATGCAATTTGTTGTTTAAGTATGTTATTTTATTCTTGTGTAAATTGTTTTGTACAATCTTTAAAAATCTACAGTTTTGCATTTGTAGATACTAAAGGTAAGCAATTTATTTTGTGTTGTCCTGCATGTATATTTTTGCTGTAGATAAGTGTTGCTTAGTTTACTATTTCAGTACATTTCTGTTAAAATAAATAAGCTTACAAACTTTAATACAGTATATATTTTCAAAATATAAACTTTTATATTTCTGTGGTAGGTTAGGGTATGCGTTTTAGGCAATCTTTTTCACTACTATGAACTGTTCTTTTAATCTATAATATAATGGTTTTGTGCCAATAGTTTTTCATTAGAATGAAATGCTCTTTCAATGTTAGGGATGAACAGACCATTTTGGTTGGGGTTTGTTTTCTTTCTGGTTTTGGGTTTTTTAATTATTTTGCCAGCCTTTACAGTTTTAAATATAATTTATAAATGTATTGCATTTGTGAATAAGCCTTACCATTAGGTACAAGAAATCTTTAAAGCTGCATAATTGCTTATGTAGCACTAAGGACTTCCCCAAATAATTGCTGTAAGAAAGTTAGCAAATCAGAGTACAGGGCCTTAAGTTTTTATGTGAAAAGGATAATACGGGTTGTTTCTTTTGAACAACATAGGTAGACTTGTCAGCATGGGCTTTGTTATATATAAACTGTGCATTTGTGCTCCCAACCATGGTAATTTAATCTCAGGCTTTGTGTGGCTGGGTCTATAAAAGTCAAATCTGGCTAAAGCCAGCACTCTTTAGGAGACACTAAAGAAGTTTACATAAGAGACTTATAGACAATCTTATCATAGTACATTTGGGTACTTGCTATCCTCGATGTGTTATCTGTGTCTGCCCAATTAACCGTATGTTTTAAGCCATATTAAATCTCTTTACTGCTATTTTAAATACTACACTGAAAGTCATTCACTAGCTTGCTTGCTCACAGACAGGATTTTGATTTTTAGTGAATAAAAATGTTATGCCTTCCATAAAAAACAAAGGACCAAAGAATTGCATTGCTCTAACAAAAAGCATTAGTTCCTTTGCCAGTGAACTAGCTTGACATTTGTACCGAAGATCAAAGTCTCTTTCTGCTTCAAACACTGCATCCTCATCCATGTCAGGTGTAAGGGGGAAAGATGTATCCACTGAGCTATTGGGAAAGGAGTGATGTTCAGCTGGGATGGCATGTCTATTGGTAAGGCTTATTACCAAACCTCTGAGATGAAGCAAAGAACCAAAAATTCACAAGTTATGTCAATGTAAATTTATTTTCAGAACTTGCACAAATAATTAATTGTAGAACTTGGCAAATTAGGCCCTTAAGTTATTTTGTCAGAATGCCATGGAACAGACTAAAACAGTTTCTAATATTTGTAATGATGAGTACATATTATAATATTATAAGGGTACAGGCACCCCTATATCACAGTGTTGTAAATATTTTCTGAAACTGGTACAGTACTGAGGGACTTGTATCTTCTGATATATCAAATATTGACTGTCTAGATCAAATTGTACACAATTTATTTGTTGATGGTCCTGTAACTAGTGTATGGACACATTTCTGGGTGCCTTAGAAGTTGTATTTTTCATGTGTGTTAATATGCAGTATTTATACATTGTGAGAAGCTGCTTTGAATAAAAACATTGAAACTTCATTTCAATGCAGTGATTTTCAGTTTTACATAATCAGAACGGACGTGATAAGTGGCAGTCATTACACATAATAATACTATTCACGGGCTTTTGCCTTCCCAAAGAGACCAGGCACACAGTGGGCTTTTCAAAAGAATTTTTTTTTTTTCCAAATGTCAAAACCCAGGGCACTAAGAGACACTGCATTAAGAACTCTCTGAAATCAATTATGACCCATTTCAATCACCATTTCTTGATCAAGTCCAAGAAAAAACCACCAAGAACTGTCTCACAAAAGCACTTCTAGTACACCATTATCACTTCCCCTATTTGATATGTGCACATCACCTAAAGCATTCCTGCCCAGAACCAGCTGTCCCAGGCAGGATTTTGGCTCCACATGAGGGAATTTGATTTTGAAGTGGTGTTTGCCAGGAGGGCCAAGATCCAGCCCAGCCCCAGCCTGCACAGGAGAAGGTGGATCAGCCTCTGGGCCCTCCACATGGCTCTAGACAACGTTCTTGCCAGCAGCTCTTGTGTACCGGAGGATCCTCTGCCCATAGCATCCACAAATGCATTTTCCAATCCTGTATCTCCCGTGATTAAGAAGAGTAACTGTAAATTACTTCTGCCTGGGGCAGAAAAGGAAGGATATTTTTACAGAGAGCCAGGGTTAGCCAACCCAGCTGTACAACAAGGTCTGAAAAAATGATCTACGCTTCACTCAAAGGAAACAATTATGTTCTAGCAATTATTTTATTCGGTTTAGTTTGGCTTTAAACCGTGGTCAGCTATCTGGAGCTGAGGATTGAGCAATTTAGTCTTGCTTCACTATCAACAAATCCAACTATTTATTACGGTGACTCTTGTCAGGAATTAACTTATTGTAGTGTCCAATGGACTGTGAGCAATCTGCACATGATGAACAGGATGTGACATCTTTCCTGTCTTAACAGTTTTATTGGTAAGTTTGGTTTAGTTTTGACACAAATTGTCAACATGTCAATTTTGTTTTAAATAACTCATTTTTAAAAGAAAGCAAAAATTCTTTAAAATTAAAAACTTCATCCACGTATTTTTGGGGGGGGTCAAGCTTTTTGAAATGTCAGTCCTTGTTACAGCAAATTAATACACAAATTACATGGAAGAGGAACCTGTTACGTAGATATAAAGAAGTAATATAAAAGAACAGGAAGGTATTAATCCCAATTAAGGTATAAAAAGAGGTCAAAGCCCTGCATACACTAAGATGTGCCACTTCTCATTTTGAATAACAGAAACAATATTGCATATGGCAAGAACAAGACAAAGTTCTGAAAGCAAATGAAAGCCTGTGGAAAAGAAACAGACAATTTTAAACACTGGGGGAATTCAAATCAAAAGAATTGTCAGAAGTTGGACTAGGGGACAGTTTGGTTGCAAAGGAAAAAGTCAGGTTTGATTTTGGACATATTAAATTCAGGAATTCACCTCTCCTTGGGTGTCTTATTTGTCATGAAACCCCCTAAGAAGTAAAATTTAATCAAACATAATCCATCTCTTCACGACTCTGACTTAACCTCAAAACCAATCTCCAGTCATAGCATGGAGGGTTTCAGATTACTAAGAAAGCCAGACTAACAACCCCCTCTAGAATTCAAACCATTTGAACTTTGTTAGCAGCACTTCACTTTAATTTATACTCTTTCCTTGGTTTTACAAATTTGCTCATTATAGATATATAATAAAAATAGAACTGTTAAAAACTTTGTTTAATTCCAATTAAGTCCATCTGGTGTGCCTCAGTAATTTTCATCTGGAACAGTTAAGAGTACTATGGGAGAAAGAAGGCAATTTTCATTGTGAGAAAATG
>VYZR01059533.1:7654-50358 GCA_013400675.1 Oxylabes madagascariensis
AAAATCCACAAAAGCAATGATGTAATACAACAGCCATCTGGAGAAAGACCAGCGTCTCTCTGGAGCAGCACAGAAAAGTCTCAAAGCACCAGGCTGAAATCAAAAGGCCCAAGCACAACCTGATCCTGCCAAAGGTGAAATGGGTTATTAGTACTAATCCAGGCCAGACTGTGGACTGGCTTTGTTGATATTTTCTTGAAGAAAAGCAACTGTCCTGTTCATATTCAAAAAGAAAGAGAGACACTTTATTTATTTTTGCCACTCTCCAGGAAGAGTTTGTTTTATCATCCCAAAGCCAGGGGTCCAACTTAGTTTCTAATTCTGTGGGAAATGTTTTTCGTAAAACAAAAAAGTAAAGGGGGAAGACCCAAAACTACACTGTTTGCAGTGATCCCTTTCCAGTGCATTAAATCCTCTCCTGCCAGGAGTTCTGAAACTTCCTGAGACACAGCTCCAGAGAAAAACAGAGGATACAAGATGATACGATTTCCCTTTATAAAAATCTAGGACTACAGAATAAAGTCCTTCATGAGAAAAGCACACTGGCAGCACAACCCATNTCTCTCCACAGGACTGACTGCAGAGAGACCCTGGCGGGGGTAACGCCCATGTAGAGATTTACATTGGGAACATCTAGACTAGACAAACCTCTACCCTCCAAGGTCAAGGAGAAGGGAAGAACAAAGGGCTTGGGATGAGAAAGGTGCCTCCTGAGCCTGGGACAAGTTGGTGTGGCTGTTCCCACAATGAAGCCAGCACATCCAGCGGGAATCAGAGCATCCGACACACCAGCACAGGGGTGGCCTCCAGCCCATGGCATCATAGCAGTACTGGTTTGGTTTGACAATGCCAAAATTAGCACTTTATTCCCAAGTATTGGCTGTCCTCTCCCATGGGGCAGAACACTTTGGCTTCTTCCACAGAAACAAAAGATTTCCCTCCAAGCCTTCAAGCAGGTTACTCTGAAAATATATCCCCACAGCCTTATCATAGAGACACAGGACTCCAGTGAGAAGAAAGGGTTCAGCTAGGGACACCATCAAAAGCTTTGATTTTCAGTGATTAAGGGATTGAGGCGTGACATTTCCTACTCCCAGTTCCATTTCATCCCTTTCAAATTAAGGACTGGATTCAATCACTGGCTTATTTTTACAGGCATTTAATCATAATGAAAAGTAAACAAAAAAAACCCTGGCAATGAGACAAGCTCTGTAGCCTGCCTTCTTCCTCAACACTGCTACAACTCACTACAAGGCAGTCAGTTCAGTTGTGAAAATGCCAGTACCTCTTCTGATGCAATGCAGAAACCTGTAATGCATCCCCAAATCTCTGGACAGTAATGAGAACTATTCAAAATTTAAAACAAGCACAAGACACGTCCTTACAATTATAAGTAGCTATGGCAGAATATTAGCAGATGCTGTTTAAAAAAAAGCTGCTATCACTCTCACCCTACAGCAGGTCTCAGAATTACCCTGTTACCNACACAGCTCCAGAGAAAAACAGAGGATACAAGATGATACGATTTCCCTTTATAAAAATCTAGGACTACAGAATAAAGTCCTTCATGAGAAAAGCACACTGGCAGCACAACCCATGTTGGGCCAGAAGCACAGACACTGTGCCAAGTGACAGCACGGTGTGGGCTGCTGAGCAAATGACAACCAAAACAAGAAAGCCCTCACAGATCTGTAATTACATCTGTAATAGTCAAGGAAATGTCATGCCTACAAGTGTCTGTATAGGTCTCATTTTAAGAAGTGCACACTCAGTTTTACAACAAAAAGTACAAAAGATTTCTGGATTAAAGGATAAAAAAGAGTCATAATTCTTGCTTGAAGGGAAAGCAGGACAATCATAAGATTGTTTCCTAGACTATAAGGCATCTAAATGCAGTCCCTGAAAAGCAAATGCTTTCTTAGACCAGTTTCTAGGTCATGCTTCCTGAGCAATGACANTATCCCCACAGCCTTATCATAGAGACACAGGACTCCAGTGAGGAGAAAGGGTTCAGCTAGGGACACCATCAAAAGCTTTGATTTTCAGTGATTAAGGGATTGAGGCGTGACATTTCCTACTCCCAGTTCCATTTCATCCCTTTCAAATTAAGGACTGGATTCAATCACTGGCTTATTTTTACAGGCATTTAATCATAATGAAAAGTAAACAAAAAAAACCCTGGCAATGAGACAAGCTCTGTAGCCTGCCTTCTTCCTCAACACTGCTACAACTCACTACAAGGCAGTCAGTTCAGTTGTGAAAATGCCAGTACCTCTTCTGATGCAATGCAGAAACCTGTAATGCATCCCCAAATCTCTGGACAGTAATGAGAACTATTCAAAATTTAAAACAAGCACAAGACACGTCCTTACAATTATAAGTAGCTATGGCAGAATATTAGCAGATGCTGTTTAAAAAAAAGCTGCTATCACTCTCACCCTACAGCAGGTCTCAGAATTACCCTGTTACCCAATTCTGAATACAGTGTTTTAAAAACAAAGTGTTAGGCTTGTTGCCTGGGTCCAAATATTTGTTTTTTNAACATGGAATCTTCCTGGCAGATTTCATGCATTTGGCCTGACAGGATAGGATTCAACCTTGCAAATCCAAGCTGCTCATCAAGAGGCTTTTTATAGGCAAGAGCAACCCTTCCAGGATACTACTCATCTCATTATTTAACAGGTACAAGAAGTGCTGGTGCTGTTCTCTCCACAGGACTGACTGCAGAGAGACCCTGGCGGGGGTAACGCCCATGTAGAGATTTACATTGGGAACATCTAGACTAGACAAACCTCTACCCTCCAAGGTCAAGGAGAAGGGAAGAACAAAGGGCTTGNAATGCCAGTAC
This sequence comes from Oxylabes madagascariensis, assembly GCA_013400675.1. Lineage (NCBI taxonomy): Eukaryota > Metazoa > Chordata > Aves > Passeriformes > Timaliidae > Oxylabes > Oxylabes madagascariensis. Next base: position 10,503 of record VYZR01059533.1, read on the forward strand.
CTCTTCTGATGCAATGCAGAAACCTGTAATGCATCCCCAGATCTCTGGACAGTAATGAGAACTATTCAAAATTTAAAACAAGCACAAGACACGTCCTTACAATTATAAGTAGCTATGGCAGAATATTAGCAGATGCTGTTTAAAAAAAAGCTGCTATCACTCTCACCCTACAGCAGGTCTCAGAATTACCCTGTTACCCAATTCTGAATACAGTGTTTTAAAAACAAAGTGTTAGGCTTGTTGCCTGGGTCCAAATATTTGTTTTTTCTAAAAAGGGCCTGAGAAGCCAAACAAATCAACTGCTTTAAGTTTCTGTTGGAGTCTAGAAAGGATCTGAAGTTCAGAACAAACAGGGTTTGTCACATGATGTGGAAGAAAAAAGAAAGCAGAATAATAAAATGCAATATCAGCATCTCCCTGGGAGGATCAGAATTTCTGCATCATGTTCTTGCTAGCTCCTAATTTCAAGCTGTGTATTTTACATAAAAAATTTAGCACAATCATTCTTATTAACTTTGGCAGGCAATTCAGTTCATTCAAAGTACTACTTATTATCATCTTTGACCCAAACCATGATTAACATAGAAGAACCCAAAAATAATATTTTGATGATTTTTAGGAATTTCCTACATGAAAGGGAGGGGACCAGAGACAAAGGGGGATGATTAAAGAGTGTGCCATCTAATGAAATTAAAATTAAGAAGTATCTGTGAAATGGAGTCGAACCTCAAAGTATAACACGCAAGAAACAAAATAGTTTACACCTATGATACTGAATTTTGGAAGGCAGATAACTTTTCCCCATTCTCATCCCTTGAACTGCCCTGGGGTGCCTTTGATGGCACCTGAAGACATCAAAGAGGAGTTCTCGCTGCGGGGACTGGCAAACGAAATAATCCATTAATAAGAACTGACCCACACCAGCTCCGTCATCTGTGCCACACTCACGGGCAGGCCCTTCTGACAGGCCACTGCTGGAGAAATCATTAAGCACATGATGCACTTTGAGCCTTTCCAAGCAGCCCTCTCTCTGCTGTCTTTCCTTTCACCCTCCTTATGCAACGCAGGCAGGAGTGAGGAGAGCTGAACCCAGCAGGGATACGAACGTCGCTTTGGACACAGCTACGCAGCTTCGCCTTTGGCCCTGCCCTGCCTCAGCAGTACAGCAGACACCAGACACTGGGACCTCTTTGTACTGGTGAGGTGACTTTGCAGTTATACTTAGAATTAAAAAACACAATAATCACCATTCAATTCCGGAGAAAGAGTGATCTTAAATGCCACTGGGAACAAAAACTGATGCTCTTATGGGAAAGAAAGCTGCACAACACTACGGGGAGAAATCATGAGGATGCAAGGCATAAAACTGAGCTGTTGGTGACAGGAATTTCCAGCGTATCCTCTGCAGAATTGATTAAAAATGTTCAAAGCACAGAGTTAATTCAGCTTTAAAATATGACACGCTGCTTTCTAGTAAACATTTCCAGTAAATATTCTCCTGATCACTGTCCGGCTCCATCTGCATGCCAAAAGGGATTGCTGTCAATCTCATGGAACAGCAGTAATTAACCTTCCCTTTCTAGCTCCCCTCTCCTGAAAGCTTGTCCTATCTAGCAAGTGGTATTTGGCTTTAAGCTGATTGAAAAAGTCTGTACTTAAATATTCAGGACTACTGAAAGAGTCCTAAGAATTCAGGGAGGAACTATGGTCAGCCTGTCCTTAGTGGACACTGTCTTCTGCAGGATGGCAGCACCAGAGGGTAAAACTCCTAATATCAAAGGAAACAAATCTCTTCTCCCCTCAACAGCTTAATAAAATAAATAAAATAAAACCTGAGCAACATTAAACAAATAGTAAATGAGAAGGCATACCCATTCTGTAAGCCACAGATTGGTGTTCTGTTTGCAGCAATTCATTCATATCTTGAATGAAAAAATACAATTCTCACATCGCAGATCCTAAATAGCTATCACCTCCAAACAAGCCTTTTTGACATCATGCTCTTTTTGAGGACCAAAAAATTGCTATTATTGGTGTGCTACACTACTATTACCAAGAACGAATGTTCTTTGGTCCTTTCTGTAACCAGGTGGTGAAAATTTTTTATGCATTTCCTTAGCCAGAAAAGTTTATATGGATGCCTTATTCATTTCCTCTCACCCTTCACTGATTTCTGCTGTCTTCCCAGAAATTAGGGAAGATTTCAACATTTCAACAGGACTGGAAGATTTTCATGATTTTTCTTTAATACAAAAGAATCATTAGAAAGAGATATTTGCCATCTGCAAAGAGAGATGTAAATCTAGGACTGTTCAGCATTCTAATGAAAACAGAATCTCAAAGGCATTACTTTAATGCTTCTAACACCAGCTCCTTCTGTTTTGGGGAAGGAAACCCACCACACCAATCACAGCATTTTACAGTTAGTATAGAATTAAACAGAAGGGCCACCCATGGTTGCAAGCAGCTGAAACAAAGCATTCAGCAATACATGACAGCTAAAATCAAGTTCCTCCTTGTTATTAAAATGCAATACACATGAGAAATATTTTATTTTATTGTCTGCTTCAGAAAGATGGTAACAACCAATTTGAAATGTATAAAGTCTCCTATGGTAATCCAGTTTATTCTCCTGTTCACCATCAGTATTGATTAGACCCAAAGATGGGAGATAAGAAAAAAACCCACAAATGCAATAAAACAAAAACCAGTGACTCATCTTGTATACTGAGAGCTTGTGGAGAGGAAAAAGGTGGAAGCTTGATGCTAAAAAAGTTCTAAGCCTTCACAGTACCTTCTTCTATTTAATGTACAGAACATTACAAAGTAAAATGACTTTATTTTCCTGTATAGGAGTTATTGCAGTAGCCACAAATAAAGGGAAGTGCATATGGCATAAGAAGGTGAAGTATGATATCATTAAGAATTGGTGCAGAAAAGTGACATAATACATAAACAAGCCATCTAACCTGTGTGTAATTGTAGCAAATTGTTACAGCTGGCCTGCATTTACAAGAGGGCAGTTGTAATTCACCTTGCTCTGCTCCATGTCCCTCTAAATATAGCTCTTGTTGACAACATCTTTTTTTTTATAATCACATTGTTTTTCTGGAAGGAAAGACAATCTAAGAAGAAGATGGTATGAACAGCTTAGACTTCTTCTGAGTTTGAACTCAGGAGTCATTTGCTTTGTTCACACCTCACCCTTGCTCCTCTTTTTCCACCTGCCACCCAACAGATAACCTATCAGTCCTTAAACAGGAAAGCAAAGAGCAGTAAGAATGTCTTTGTAATTGGGGTCTTCTGTAGGTGTATTTATTCTTTCCCAGCACGTTTATTTTAAACTGCTTTAAACACTCAGCGAGCTCATGTAACTGCTCCAAGCCCCAGGCTGGGGGCAGGGGCACCTTGCAGGGCAGCCAGGCTGGGCTGGCAGCGTGTGATGCTGCAGCAGAGCAGTGTTCACAGGGCTCACACTCCGTGTGGGACAGCATCTCCACTGCTGCCAGCAGCAAAAGCTGTGTCTGCATCTGGGACAGCGACAGAGGCAGCATCTTGTGCACAAAGGTCACGAAAAGGGAGGCCCAGCATTCCCCACGCAGAGATGGATTTTGTGGTCAGTGTCATTTCCAGCTGGAGGGTTGGTTTTGAGGGCAGAAGATCACCACAGCTGCAGCAGCTTCTGCCAGGTGCTCCCTGTGCTTTTTTCCTTTGTGTCCCAAGCATATACTGGGAGATTCTCCTGTCCCCACCATGGCACTGTCCCCTTCTCTGTCACACTGGCATCTCAAAGTCTGGCACCTCTTTAAAACCACATGAGCTCTTAGCATAGGGCTTTCACAGTGGCATTCACACGAGTGAAGCCACAAAACATGCAAGTTATAAACACAAAGAAAAAAGGGGGAAAAGAGACCTTCCCCAAGAGCACACTGCAGTTGTCTTTCCCAGTAAAAACTGAGCTGTGCCTCTGGTTTTCATCCCACTTAAACTTGTCACTGCCTTGCTTTCTTGCTTTCTAGCTTTCTTCTCCCACACTGGATATGGTCACAGATGCCCTCTAAGGGATTTTAGTACAGATTCTACTATTAATAGAGCAATTTGCTTCCCCCTCAGAATCCACCTGAATGCCTCTCAGCAGCAAGACACTCGGGATGGAGCACACTGACGCTCAGTGCAACATAGCATCTCTGGAATACACAGCACCTCTGTGATGCCTGCCAAAATGATCTGCCTCAAACTAACCAGAGCTTGTCCCTGCTGTCATTGCTACACCCTAGTCTGCAGAGAGGGGGGAAAAACCCCACATAAAATCTGGCAGCTGGGTTTGAGGGAGAGCTAGAATCTGGCCTTTCTACTGGGACTGGGGTGTGGCCTCTCAAAGTTGCATTCACAACACATAGAAGAAACCAAACAATCCAACCCAAAACTTTCAAAAGACAACTTGCATTGACCCAAAAAGCACAAGTTTCGTAAGTGGAGAATTAAAAAAAAAAAATCATTTTTCTTTAAAAATGCCTCCATTTTCTCAAGAGCTTTTCCCAATGGCCTGCAGCATTTGGCAGGAGGTTCTTGATAACAATGAGGGTTCCTGTCACTACACTCCCCTCCATGGGAGGTATCTCAGAGCATGAGGATGGCTGGGAATGGTGACCTTTTCCCTTCCACCACACAAAACACCCTTCTAGATCTATGACACCATGGTAAGCAGCAGGGTCACTTTTTTCCTAGCAAAAGACACTAATGGTAGTCCAGATACCATAGGGAACAGGAAAAAGGTGATGGTTCTAAACTGAACAATATTTTGAAACATGTGCTTCAAAATTTTCCCAAAATATTTTAGTTTTGACAGACACTTACAGATTCCTCTTTTGTTTCCCAGGATGTGACCACCTCTGACTTAACAGTGCAGGATTTTGCCTTCCCCACGGAATAGGGAAATTAAAAAGAAAGCAGGAGGTCGGCTTTCTCCAAGAGCTCTTTTTAAAGTCCTCTTTGCTATTCAGAAAGCCCTGTTTGATGAGAGGCATGCATTTGGGTTAGGTTGCCTTATGCTACAAATATCCCCTAATTTTAGTGGGATATTCTTTTAAAAAAACCAAAACACAGTATTTTCTACAGTGGCCTATAATCTCAGAGTATAGAACATACAAAATACAAGCAGTATCTCTTCTCAGTCCATTTCCAAGTTTATTAGGAAGAAGGGTAAAATATACAGTCTATAAATTCAAGCGAGCATTCATACATGCTTTGCCACTCATGATCTTTCCCTGGGTAGCATTATTCCTGAATTAAATACTATTTTTAAAAGGAACCTGTTGTTCTCTTTAAAATGTCATGCATTCCTTTAATGCCATACACCAACGCTGAACAATGAAAACCATTTTATCCTTCTGGAATTCATACTTAGAAAACTTAGTTCTGCAAAAATAAATTATTTGAAAAAATTTTTTCATCAGAGGTTTTGAATTCTAATAGGTTTGTAATGTTCATCTACCCTGTTTCTAGGCTACAGGTACTATGGGAGGACGTTCTTATTAACAGATAATGTATTTTCACTGGAAAATGTGCCTATTAGAAAGAAATTATCTGAAAAACAAAAATGTTCCAAAACTATACAGTAATTAAGTGAAAGCTAAAAATTTGTTGATTCATCTGTATAAAAGTGTTTTAATTTTATCAAAAAAAGACCCCAAAGCTAAAAACAAATTTTGCCTTGAAATGTTGAATTTTCAACATTTCATACCAGTTAAAGGACAGAAATGCTACAGAAATCACATTTCAAATTTCTGGCAGTTGGAAAGCCCTGGTTTAAACAGGGTTATAGGCATTCCACTGTATCCTTTCGTAGGACAGTAAATCCTGTACATCCTTACTGAAAATTTGCTCCCTATCTCTTGTATAAAGTTTACCAGCTTCCAGTAAGTGAACTCATTATTCTTCTTTCTCAGGTTAGTTATAAGTCAAGGTGTATGAGAGCTCTTCTCTCCAACTACTTACATAGTCTCTTACTAGCCAGAGTAGCCATGTAAACAAGGAGGTGCTGCGAAGAGAAGTTATGGACACAGAACAGAGTCTCAGTATTGCCATCAACATTTTCCTCTATTGCTCTAACTCTTTGTAATTTACTTTCATGATTAAGTTTCCAAAGCCAGTTCCAATACCAGATTTGCAACACCTTTTGCAGCTTTGGTAGTTACACTTCCAGAGTAAGCAGCAAGTGGAGTCACACAAGACTGGCAAGACCACCACACACTTCAGATGAGAGAGATGACCTCGCTTGGACCAAAGGTACAGAGAAGCGGACCCATTTGGGGATGCCTGTTTTGGTGGCAAAATGGATTTGAATTGCAACTGTTTGAGTACCTGCTTGTATTTTATTATTTTACAGATTCAGCAAGTGAAAAAGGAAATTTAGACTGATTTAAAAAACCCAAAAAACTTCAAAGTTTTCTCATTGAAATTAAACAAGAGAAGCAGCCCATGGTTTTACTACAAGTGAAAGGAAACATTTAAAATTGTACTGCAATGCCTATTCCCTGGGTGTGTTTTCTAACACCACAGGGAAGGGAGTTCAGCAGCTGTGGTGGTGGCAAGGTGCTCAGCTGCTGCAAATTACAAGCTGCTATAAGTACATAGATAATCACCTTGGCCAGGTCTGTATCTGAGCATGTGCTGTAACCACCAGAGTGCTGGCACCCTCACCCTTAACTCCTAGGGCTCATCGAATATGTAAGTCTTTTGTTTTATTGTTTTTAAAGGAACAGGATTGAAAGGAGATAATAATGAGTAACATACTCTCAAATATAATTTATTTTGTAGCTAATATTACTTTCTTAAGAGATGATTGATATGGCTTCAAGTCCTTTTGGTCTTGAACTCATTCTTCATTATCACTTTCTAATCAAGAAGAATTGCCACTTTAGCCTGAAGCATTTTTTGTCCAAACCGATTTAGCCAATCATCCCAAATTTCCAAATAGTTGCAGAGAGAAATCACATCCTATTTTGGGGCAAACTATTTTCAAAAATAATGTTCAACTCGAAAGCATGTTTTCCATGGTTTGTGTGGATCCACTGCAAAAAAATGCCCATAAACCCCACTTTCAGGTTAAATGTAAGGTATTCCACTCCTTTCTAAGATGAAATAAAATGACCAAGACATTTAACATTGTTAAAGTTTTTGAGTGGTTTTTTTTGGTGGAGATTTCCTTCCTAGGCAATATTAAGGGCTTGAGCACATGGTTCTTCCCTGGAATCAACAAGTTCCTGTGTGCCAGCTGGTGTGCCATTACCTCTTCCTACATGTGCTTAGACTTAGATAAATGCAAGTAATACAACTTAAATTCTCATACTTCACTGCAATCTAAGCTAAATTGGATTACTTAGTACTTGCCATGGGCAAGGAACGTGAGCACATCCTACTATAAACAGCTTCTTTACTAAAATGCAGTACACTATGAAGCAGCAGTAATGTGATTATGCAACTGACACCCAATGTATCTATTGCAGTGCTCCCAAACTCAAAATTTCATTAAGTTTTAATTGCTTTTTCAGACTGCAAATGCAATATTTTAAAGCTATAATGATCTTGTAATTCACTTCCCTTCCCTCGTAACATTACTAATATATACTACCAAATTTCACTGGAGTTTAACAAAACTTGTCCTTTGCCATTCAGAAAGAGCATTTAATGTTACAAGACATAAAATTACAGAATGCCTAAGAATATTGTCAATTAGCAAGATGACTATAAATATGGAAATCTCATTACAAAGAGCTGTTTGAAACTTATACCAAGCAGCTCCTGACAAAACCTGCTAAATTATAGTTTTATTCCTACCCTATTTTTAAGGAGAATACTGGTGTTGCAATAAGATACCAGTTACTCTCACTCCTGTCTTGCAAATACCTCTATGTGGAAAAAAAATACTAAGGAAGGTTCAATTTTTGCTTCTAACAGTATAGGAAAAGATGGAAGGAAAAAGAAAAGGGAACATGTTGAAATTATTAAAGCACAATGGTCATAGAGAATTGCCAGAAAAAACAAACAGTATAAATTGAAAGATGTTTTTTAAAGACTGGATTCTCTACTCCATTACAAAATTGAGTGTTTTCTTTTTGGATGGATAAAGGAACATTTATAAGAAACAGCCCTTGCAAAAACTGCAGTATGGCAGTCAAAAGTACAGCAGGTGTTGAGGGACAGAGGAAGCCTTCTCCTTTGAAGGACCTCAGAATGGATATAGCACACATGGATGTTATTTTGTTCATTTGCGAATATTTGTACACAAACATAAATACTTTGCAAGTTTGCTGGTTATAATGGCTCCTTCAGCTTCCCCGGAGGCCAAACTCTGCAGCAAAGTTGTCCCCTCTGGCAGGCATTGCAGATTTCTCATTCCACATTCTACAGGAAATGTAAGCAGCAGAGTCGCTACTCAGAGGAAATCTTTTTTAAAGGCAACCATCTCATACTTTTCTCATAATTTTATCACTGCTCAGGCAGTAATTGATGTAGTGTTAATTGATTGTGCTTTTAATATCAAGAATAATGTGAATATTCCATTACAGAAAAAGTTCTCCATCAGCTACTTCGGAGAAAATGTATTAAGAAAAATGCTATCGACTCCATATAAAAAGTGAAATAAATGCTCTTCTTCCTTGCTTTTAGATTTCACATTTAAAAGTCTAATGAAGAACTGCGAAGTGCATGGGGCTGCAATGAACTCAAGCTCAAGCCCAAGCCCTCACACACTTTGAGCCAGGAATTTATTATTGGATACAGAGATTACCCATGTAGGAGACATAATTTGTGCTTCACCAGAGGAAAATGCTCATGCTCAGAAGGTTCTGACTATGCTTCCTTCCCTTAAAGCCCTACACACTGATGGGGCTGTGTGTAAGTGCACAGAGGGGACCAGCCGGCAGCCAGCAGCTCCTCACCTGTGATCTGACTCAGGGTACATTAGAGTTAAATCTCAGAGCTTGGGCCCATAAAATAAACTTCATGCATGATGTTAACAAAAAGTTATATTTTTACATTAACAGGATACACATAATTCATTTGCTATGAAAATAAATTTCTTTGAGTGAACAAAAAAATGCCCTTATTTCTAATAATAGGAGGGAAAATTACAGTTGGCAAACTTTAGAGACAATTAAGCCAGTGTTTTAGAGAACTCCAGATCACTGCCAAAACAAATATTCAGATAAAAGAATGCAGATTCCACTCCCTGCTTCCTTATTAACTTTGTTTTCTTCTCTAGCCATTACAAATAGGTTTGTAAAATATACTCAGAAGATACATGGGTCTGTGTTTTTTCATTTGCACTTCATTGTTGTTTCTGAAGACGCTACCAGCTGCTGAAGGAGAAAGGCTTGCACTAATATTCACTCTATAAATAATGTAAGGAAAAAAAGGAAAGCCACTGCACAGCAAGGTTAAATGAGGACACCGTGGGAAATTCAGTGTAAGGGACTTTGAGGCCTCTCACTTGGCTTTCCAAGTGCGGTATATTCATTGCATTTTATTAGCTGATTAATGAGGTGTGTGGCAATTCATCTGGAGCTACTGAGGTCCTTTGATCCACCCTTCTTACAAGTGCTCCTCATAAGAGACAAAAGAAATTCTTTGCATCTTGTGGTGGTGTGTTTTTCTTTACACATATTTTTGTAAACCCTTTTGAATGGTTTGTTCCTATTCTCCCCTCAGGTGGATGGTTTTACCCAAAGTTTTCCCCTCCCTCTCCTGGTTGTCATTCACTCCCTAGACCTGCCCTTTACCCAATCTACGTAAGTGTCAATCCTCCCTAATCCCTGCCCTTTGTTCTAGAACGTTCCCAGTAAGTTCTTGTTGTCCCAACCTCCTGCCTAAACTCCTCCCAGGAATTACCCTGTTCCATGAGGCCCCATTGGTCCATGTGACCCTTTCCACTCCCATTGTATTCCCTACTGGTTGACATATTGTGAGCCCCTCCTTAATCTCCTCCTCGTTGTATCTCTGATTGGATGAAGAATTGTATACTCCCCCATTTAAAAGACTTTGCCCAATGCTGATTCTTTGCTTTTTGTCTCTGCCCTCCTCAGGAATAAATTCCTTTGAGAAGCACACGAGAGGCTCCTCCCTGTTCTTTGCCCCAATCCCAGATGCTGTACCACCGGCTGCCGTTGAGAGCAGACAGCCCTGCCCTGCACGGCCACTCGGGTCAGAGCCGGACCCGGCGCGGCCACTCCTGGCGTGAACCAGGGAGTGAGAGCCAGCTTGGGGGATTTCTCTGGCAACCGTGTCAGCAGCTAAAATCCCTGTGTCTGGCAGGAGGATGCTGCTGGGGGCCAGGCTGGAGATGGGCAGCACAGTTTCCCCATGCCAAGGGGAGAGGTCCAGCTGTCTCATCCACCCCACAGAACCCACCGCTCACCCTCCTGGGGCAGGTGAGGGTCCATTCCTCCCGCTGTGCCAAAGCAGGCCTGTAAGCTGGCAGTGTGCTTTCTGTGTGCCACCCCATGTCTGTGTGAGGCTCTGCGGGGTCTCCCCACTCCATGTCTCAATAGGACAAGCAGCTGTTGCACGGGTACTCCTGGACATGTGTGCTTGCTCTGAGGAAGCTCCCAACCTGCAAAAGCCATCATTACCCTTGCATGCACAGGAATCAATAAGCTCAATATCAGTGCAATACAAGAATTCCCAAGAATTTTTTCACACCAAAATCACGGCCTCAGATCTGCATATGGTTTGCAGTGTTCAAGCCTAAGAATCTTCAATATTAAAACCCTTCAGTTTGCTCTTGGGTGCTGAAAAAAGCCTCTCCACGTAGTGCCATAAGGCAGATATATGCAGAGCCCACTGGACCAAACAATCCATGGAGCAGCAGCAGTGGAAATCTGGACCAAATGGCTCAAGAGTTCTGTTAATCTATAGGTGACAAATGCCAAGGTTAAGCTCTGTATGTAACTTCCTGGCTGCATGCAGCTTAAGGTGGTGTCTTGCTTCTTAATGTACAGCTTTTGAATGATACAAAATAGTACAGTCTTCATCACTCTTGAAAGGCAGAGAATGGCCTCACAAAAGAGGCAGTTTCATGTAAGTTTTCTCATTTTGCCATCTTCACTTTAGACCAAAACCCTAGAAGCTGTCCTTATCTTGTGGCTTTGGATGTCACTCCAAGCAAGACAGAACAGCAGATTAAATGAATCCATGGGGAGCAGCACAGGAAGGAGGCAGGAAAAGCAGAATAATAAGAAGCAGGAGAGAGCAGGTTTCATCTTGATCAAGATGAGAGTAGAGTGTCTCTGGAGAGCAGCTGGGATCTCCATCTGTACTGAAAGAACAGAGACATGATAGTTTCACAAAGCTCTCTGAGATGGGATGAGGCAGTCCTAGATCTACACCAGCGGAGCATTACAGCAACAGCTGATGAGCTTTACTGTCAAATATTATCCAGAACTGAATTCTGTTTTTCTGAACAGTTAGCATGCTTCTGTAATCAGAAGAAACCAAATTTTCTAGAATAATCCTATCTTATTTTAATCTTCTTCCTCCCTAGTAACAGGGTAATCTCAGAAGAATCAGAGGCACTAAAACACTCAGCTCATCAGGGTGTGTGGATATATTTTGGGAGGCACCCTGGGGCCTAAGCGTTGCCATCTAGTGCCACTTCAAATGCACTTTAGGGCAAACAAGACTTCTGGGGGACCAAGTGGAGTGACATGAGTCCTCTGCTAGACTCACAGCAGGTGGACAGGCAAGGTCACCTCAAATGGTCCCAAATGATTGTGAACCCCAAATACCCATCTCAGTGCCAGGGTCACCCAAGAAATAAATTTGGATTCTCAGAAGATAAACACACATTTTTCTCTACCAAGCTGGAAAGGACATTTTAAAAATGGAAATCTACTTGTGGCAGATCTAAACCTGCATCCTTTTAGCAAAGAGCAGCTGGTGGAGAAGTACCTTATGAGTTAAAGATTACAAAGAAGTGTTATTATGGAGCCATTCAGTAAGATGGAGGCAAAAATAGTGAACTCCAGTGACATCCTGAAGAACAGGGGTCTTGCAGGAATTAGGACTGCTGCTGCTCCTGCCTCATCTAGAAGGCAGTACTCACAGCAGTTCTGCTGTGAGTGAGCTTCTGAGTCCATGAACTGGAAGCTGATGCTGCTGTTAACGATTAAAATCCAAGTTCAGTTATATGGATACCTAGCTGTAATGGAGTTTCCCATATCCAACACCCTGTGGCCAGCACTGACCAGCCTGTCATGGTTACTACAGGGATCAATTGTTACTACAATTTTAACTGTGAGTTGTGCACAAGTCTCAATGATGCACAGTTCACTGATAACTTTCTATTACGAAATCAAATGCAACAATAAATATCCTGCAGTGCTAAAGATTTGCATATAATCATTAAAAAAAAGCTAATGCATTACTTGAACTTTTTAAGAAGAGCATCGTATGCTGTATTTTCTAACAGTAAGTCACAAGGGATAAAATTAAGCTAACATGAAACAGTGCCAACTGCCAGTTTCAAACAGAAATTTAATTTACTCCGTCCTGACCTGTGTCAGATTAAATTGTTTTCTCCAATAATGTTCAAAATTACCTTCTCCAAAGCTTTAGTACCGCAAAGGAAGCATATGAGGAACAGGGAAAATTTCAGATAAGTGAAGTGGGCAATTGTAGATGAAATCTACAATACCTTTCCTCCATGTCCGTATTTCCAGACTGCAGCACTGATTGGCCCCACTAGTGTTTGCTTCCTCTGTTTTTGTTTTCCCTGGGTGGTGAGGGAGGGGAAGAGGGGCAGGCTATGCTGTGATTCTAGGGAGAGGCTGATGCTGCTGTCTTTTTCAACACACGGAGTATTTCCTGCAATTCTTGCCATCATTTCCCGGAGCCACAATTTGACATTTCCCTTAGTAAACTTCTGCATCCAACAGATGTATCTTTTACTGTAGTCACTTAATTGATATTCCCTTGACAAGGTACAGAGCAGCATGAGGCAAGATCTAGTACTCTATTCTCAAAAAGGCAAGAACTAGCTCTAATTCTGGTATCCCTGCTGCTCATCAAAGTCACAGGTAGCAGAAGTCTCACTCTCCATGAGGGGATGTCCTTCCAGGAAGCTTGAAGGAGCTCTGTGCCACCAAGAGCCACCAAACACCCTTTTTTAGCTGAGGTCTCTGCACCAGGAACACTGGGTGCAACTTCAGGAGCGAATTAATGCTTGATCACCTTGTTCTTCAGCTGCTGATGAGGGATTGATTAACGTTTTTAGGTTTAGGCTACCTACCTACCTACCCCTCTGTCACCATGTGATGGTTACCCCCCGCGGTAGCAGCTGCTCACCCAGGGGTCTGTAGGCTGGACTTCCAAACCAGTGGGGCCAGATTTGGGTACAAGATGAAAGTGCTCCCTCAAGACTTTCCAGTGCATGACACACATGCAGTCATGGCATCACAATCTTTTGCCAGTCCGTTTTTGTACCACTGAAATACTTTATCAATGCACAAGCAGTTCCAAAACAATTGATGTGCTCCAAAATTTTCAAAATTATGTGGTGTGCTTCCTCAAAGTAATCTTTTCATTTCAAAATGTTATTTGCATAAACAGCAAAAATACTTGAAAGGCAAAAAATCCACCAAACCTCTAGAAATTTATCTTCTCATTCAGCCTGAAATAAATGTGCTTGTTATTTATCATCCAGGACTCACTCAAATAGTTTTGAGGACTTGACCCCAAAGGAATGTATGTGTTTCTGGACAGGCTGACAAACCAGTAATACCCCGAGCTCACATCCAACACTATCGATTTTCACGGCGAGTGTGAGTTGGAGACATTGGATGTAAAAACAGCACAGCTACACTTACAAGCACTCCCAACAAAAAAGTACTACCAGAAACAATTGCAGTTACTAAATATATTCAGTAAAACTCGCAAAGCATGCAAAAACCAGCCCTGGCAAATGCCTGCTTAGTAACTGGATCCACTGTGAGACTGTCCTCTATGTCCCTTGGCTTACAGTAAAATGACATGCCTTAATGAGGACCATCAGTGGAGAGGGAGGAAGATGGGGAAGCAAGGGGAAATGCTTTTTCATTCTATAATTATAACTTAATTTTGAGATTAAACTGATCATGATTCCCACCAGTTTGAAAGCAGGATCCAGAAGAGACGTGACCAAGCAGAGACAACTGTCAGGTCCTGTCTCTGATAAACTCCCAGCTGCTAAAAGCAGTGTCTGCCTGGTGGGAACTCCTTCTGCACCCCAAGCTGGGCTGAGGCCCTCATATCCCCCATGCCTCTCACTTCGGGCAGGGACACAGACCTGGGGATGCTTCCAGAAAGCCAGAGTGCATTTGGGATGTCTCTCTCAGTAGACAGCTGAAAACCAAATCAAAAAACCCAAAACACTCCAAAATATGACTTAAGGCCTTGAAACCTTGACGTGGAGCAAAGAGGTCCATGAGGAATAGCAGCCGCCTGCTAAGCTGCCCCAGGAGCGGCCTTCATGGCAATGCTCATCCACACCGCTCTTCTACCTGAGCCTGATTTCTACAAAACTGGGTAGAGCTTTTCCCTGTCTCCCAACGCTTGCACAAAATCAAAGTCATTCATGGGGGACAGTGTGGTTGTGTGAGACTCACTCGCAGAGCAAAACAACCTAAAAATAACTTGAAACTGCCATTGGGTAGTTTCTATTTGTCCTTATCTTTCAAGATATTTTCTGCAAGTCCAAACAAACTATTTTTTCATTTTGGATGACAACTGCACTCATCGCATGTGTACATCCCCCCACTGAGTATAAGCTTCAAGAAACGGGGCAAGAGTCCCTGTGACTTTAGGGCAGATGGAAATGGGAGTGGATGAAAGGGAATGGCATCACACCATGGAAGGACCTTTTCCAGCAGCAGAGGTCCTGGCAGAGAGTGAATGTGTGGGCAGGGCCACAGGAGAAGCAGTGGGAAGACCACCACCACCACCAATACGAGGTTGATGCAGCCAGCTGAAGGGACACCTGCGCTGTAAAGCTCCATATTGGAATGTGTAGGGACGGCTGGGGTTTATGAACCTCTTCACCTGAAAAAAACTCAGAGAAGCACCTGCGTGGAATTTAGAAAGTATGAGCCCTGAAAAGAGGAAAAAAGTAATTCAAGAAATAGTTGAAAAGGCAAGGGAAAAAAATCTGACACTGAATCCAACATATTGCAAGATGAATGCAATTGAATTGCAAGACAAATGCTTTGCAGGCAAAGCCAGACTCTGCACTGCTCAGCGAAAATCAGGAAGGTATCTAATATTCTCAGGAGAATCAGTCCACCAGCCAATGCTAAGGGTATCCAGCCTGAAGTTTTGCAATTCTTTATCTGCCATTTGTAAATGATTTCTGATTTATTTCCCCAGCAAGGAGAAGACGGGCTAATCTAAAAATAAGCTCTGTGAGCAAAACCACAGAATTACACTCAGAGCTTCGGCACTTGACAATTTTTAGGCTGCAGTTCCAAACCGTCTCATTTTCTTTCAGCACAAAGAAGCAGCAAAATATTTTGCTGAAGTGAGGTCATATAATACATATGTTTGATAGATAGACATAAATATATCCTTTTGTCCCTACCACTGGGCATGCAGAAAACATTTTGCTTAGAATAACATCAGGATGCCTCATTTTCAAGCATGAAAATCCTAAATGCTTAACATGGCAATACATACTACGCAGGACCCAGAGCTTTCTCTTTCACCTCTGCCCCCTCCCTAAATAAGGCAAATATGGTTACTTTAAGTTTTCTTCAGAGGTTGTGCCAAAAATTTAAAAGTAATAGGAAGAAAAATCTTTCTAGGTAGATTTTCATCAAAACAGTATACTTGCAAGCACAAGATTTCCAAAAAGAAAGTGGCGGGGTTATTCTGTAACAAAACTTTACAAGAAACCTGGGTGTCTTTGCAGCAGTGACATGCACTGTGTTAATCAATGTGTGCTGCTAGGTGTTTTCCTCCTAAAGAAAGTATTTTAAATGTTTTAATTCGACAAAATCACATAAATTTTAAACTCTCATACCTCTAATTATAGGTTTGACTTTAAAATCATCATACAGAGAGCCAACCTTGTTCATGCATCTATTAGCATTCCTAATAGATGCTAATAGATGCTCCTTATCACTGTTGATGTGATAAGAAGCCCCAAACACTTCTATGCTTTTCATTTTAGCAGAGCTCTTGGTCCTGAAGCATTAACAGCTTTCAGGGAAGACTCCACACTGGAAAAGGGAATTTGATAAATATTTTTCCATTTTGAGTCTAGTTTTCTAAGGTAACAAGGCTAATGCCCTTTTTCCTGTCTGTTAGTGCTCCTACAGCAGCATTTTGGGACAGCACAAGCCCCATTCTCCAGGAGCAGAGAAGTGTGGCAGAAGATGAGTTGCATTCCCACAGACTTTGCAACATCCCTGGCTGACAAGCAGCAGCCCAGAGGGAAAAGCCACAAAGCGAGCACGGCACAAGCCAGTTGGATTGCTAGGCTGGGCTGTGTCACTGTCTGTGCCAGTCAGGCCACCAGAGGGGACCGGGGAGGGACAGGGCCTGTTCACCCCCTGGCCAAGGACTGTGCACAGGGAGGGATGGCAGAAAGACTGCCAGAAGTATCAGTGACCACCAGCAACTAGAAAGTCAAGCAGCTACCAAGTCAAGGGTGAGACTTAGGAAGGAACATATTCTCTTAGTCCTTTTCCTCACAGGACAGCCTGTTATTTTGTTATATGTAAGTTTATATATAGAGATGTAAAATAGAGCAAAGCTCTGCTGTTTCAGTTTTTGGGCCCACAGCTCAGCGTGCTGTGAACAGCTCATCAAGAAAAAAAATCACAACTATTAAAAGAGCACACGGGTGTGGGCATATCTATACACCCCCAAGGAGAAGGGTGCTGGCACCAGGAATGTCCATTCTCCCCAGAAGTGAGGTGGTAAAAGGGTGTGTCTGTGTGTGTCTGTGAGCCAGAGACAGATGGATGCCCAGAGCAGTGGGCTGGATTCAGTCACTAAAGCAAAGCATTTGCTGACCCCTCCACACCTGCAGTGCCACAGCTGCCCAAGCTGCTGCCAAGCCCCGTATCCTACCAGCACTGCCCTGTTACAATTTCAGTTTATAAAGAACCACTCTAGAAAGTGTTATTTTTCCTACAAATCAAAACCCTTCCAGATACCTTCTCATAGGGCAGCATTTGCTGAGCAACAGATTCCGTCTACGGCTGAGAAAACTATCTGACAACCCAAAGCCTCCTTTTTTCTTCACTGTGTTCACTTCACTGCATGTCAGGAGTTTTAATGGTAGCTGTTTCCAACCAGACAGCTCATGGCAGTGACGGCTGGCAGGAGCCCCCAGTGTATTTCTACTTCAATGGGAAGTCAGTCTCTCTCTGGAGGGTTTATAAATGAGCCCCTATACTCACAGCTGCCAAATGTTTCATTTTAGGCATTTTATCTGTGTCGATAACAAGGAGAGCAAAGACCTTTGAAATATTTATGAATCAAATAAAGTCCTAAAGATTTCTACTGCACAGTGATAAGGAGCAAATTCTCACATAAGACGCCAAAGCATATGGAGCAATTGATTTTATATGAGTTCAGAAACTGTAGGTTTGCACAAAGAGAAAGGAAGAAAAAATGAGCTATATACAGATTTAATGATGGATAATAGATACCATAGAAGTAATATGCAATAAATTAATGTGACAGAATGTACAAACTAAAACAATGTGAAAGGTTTATCAGCCAAACCTAGAGATATATAGACTGATTTATTGAGAGAATACTTTCTGATTGATCTGTTTTCTCAACCATTAACTATTACGTTAATTTTACGATAGCAGACAAAAGTTCTGTAAAAATACAGATAATACATAATAGCCCTTTCTTGCTCAATGTGTGCAAAATTTATTCTCCTTTTCCCTGTGTTGCAAAGGTGCTTATTTCTCTTATAAACACCATGTTCAAGGAAACCTGCATGCGAAAATAAATGGCTTCATTTTGTTGCTTTGGTGTACTCAGTTTCACGAAAATGAAGCATGACTTAGCGTGAAGGTCACTGTACATTATGCACAACGGCAGAAAAATTAAGAGAGTGCAGGGACGCACTGACAGAAATGGGGATTTGAAATTGGTCTGAAAAATAACCCAATGCAGCAGGATCACAGCAACACTGAAATACCACAGAGGTCTGGATAGTGCCATCTCTCCGAATTTCTCACCATCTGAAGACAAGAAAGGAGGAAGGGGCAGGCAAAAGCAATGCTGCAGTTCCATAATAGCAATCAACTGTTCAAAATCTTTCCCCTGAATCAAGCTGTGTTCTCCTAACGTGCCTCCTTCGTAGTGGTTTTTAAAACTCTGAAGCTGAAATTAAAGCAGTCTTGGCTGATGAAAAAGCAACTGAATCAACACACCAGAAAACAATCTGCTTGTCTCCACGCACTGTCACTGCAGGGCAGGTGCTACTGGAACACATGTACATCTCCCCAGGTTATCCTGGTGAATCTGTCGCTGCCGTATGAAGGCAGCTTTTAGTCTGTCAGCCACATTCACAGGGCATCACAGGCACTTGGCACAGTCCACAAACAAAGACAGGTCCTAAATTCAATTCTTTCACTTAGCTGGGAAAGAACTAAAATGTTGTATCTCTTGTATATACGTCACAGTCTTTCAACAGGGTCAGAGAAATGGGAAAAAGAGGAATATTACAATAAAGCAATTGTATTTTCTATTTCTAGCTATTTTTTCACCTACATTTTGTTAACCCACTTGCAGGGGTAAAAAAAAAAAGGCACCAAAAAATACCAAACTGCAAAACCTCACTATCATCATTCCTGAAAACTCCTTGGGCAAAATGCTTTCCCTTTGGAACATGACAGTCCTTTGAGCATGAAACATTTCACCAGATATTGTCAAACCCATATCCTTACAGAAGAAATCGTCCTGTTTTCCCAAGTGCCTCTCGCCTCCTTGACAGCTCCTAGGCTGGCAGGCAGTCTGTGCCTATTGGAGACCAAAAATCAGGCTCCCAGATCTCATGACAGCATAAAGACCCCACCGATATCTATTTAAAACTTGATATGTGTTACCTCTATAATTACTTAAAACTCATCCTGTGGGAGCACTGATTCCAAAATTTCTAACAACCTTTAGAAAATTTTTTCTGCCCCTGTCTTTCAGGGTAAATTATTGCCATTTAGAGGTTGCAGAGCATGACCCTGCCTGTGCTGGCTCTTCTTTGGAGACAGAACAGAGAAAGGCACGTGAAGAGGAGCAAGTGTTCTCTGAGCTGCACTCTTCCGGGGCAACAGACAACTCTGTTTGGGTCAGGAAAAAGTCACCTCCTCAAATGGCAATTTATAAAACACTGTGGCTTGTAGGACCAGCTCATACAGCCTCCAACTGAATGTTTTATAATTTATGTGAAGACCTACTTCAGAGATTTAAATACTTGACTGCAAAAGGTGCAAGAGTAGACATCTTTTCATTCTTTTTCTCTAAAGACATCTCACTGGGAGGGGGAGCTCTTGGAGGACAGCAAGGGACCTGCTGGTGCTAACCATGGGCTGGAGAGCCCTGGGGTCATGTTTTACATTCATGCTGCCCACATTAACATCCCCCAGCCACCACGCTGTGCCTGTACCCATACATTAACCGCTGTTACTGCCTGTTACAGCCCATAAACAGCACAGTGAGAACTGAACACATGTGCCATTAGCAGCTGAACCGGGCACCTGTGGAGGCAGAAAGGGCTGCTCCATTGGCAGTAGCATCTCATAGAGCTGCATCTGCGGTCACCTCTCCCCGGCCCTTCTCCTCCACCACCCAGGGCAGAAGGATTAGGCTGCTTTGCACTCTTCTCCCTGTTTGCTCTCTGGGTAGTTAACTTACTCATCTCCTTTTTATTCACAGTCTGCTGAAATTTATTTCTATCCCGCAGCCGGTGATGGTGGAAACAGATGAGACATAGAGGAAGTTGCTTTTGTACAGAGAAGGAAAGAAAACAGTCTCTGTAAATAGAGCATGATATTAACAGGCTGATGCCTGACACTAAGCAAAAATAGCATCTTCTCCAAGAAACTTAATTTGCTGTAAAGATCACCAGATATGTGAGGATCTTTGATCTTCACAATTATTCACCCATGAAGCCTCTTGATCTAAATGACCAACACATTTCCTTTTGGGACAGCACTGGGGACTTCTCTTTAAAAGGGGATAATCATGTGTCAAACATGTTTAAGGGAAGAATTGACATTAAGAAGTGAAATAGACACAAAAATAGAGCATAATCAGTGGTGAAGTAGAAAATTAACATGTAAATTAATAAAAGCAGGAGTTTAGAATTTGAATGTAATGAGTGCCAAGCAGACTATGATATGCTCCTTTTCTGTCAGCATGCTGTCTCCTCGGGAGAAACACAGCTGGTACTTTTGTTTCTTCAGCAGCCTCCCTTGTACATGCGGAAGAAATGGTCTCACTTTATGCTCTGCTTATTGACGAAAAACTGAATGCAACAAGAAACAAGCATTGTCAAAATATTTGGGCTTTAGAAAATCTTGCTTTAACTTCTATAAAACTTGGAGTCAAAATGCAGCTGCAGGCAGCCTGTGCCACAGACTGCCCCCAGTCTCCATCTGGGCCAGCACGAGGAGGATTGTGTGGGGCTGGCAGCTCCTGATGCACACCTGCAAGCTTTGCCAGGACAGGAGTCCCTTCAACTCTGCCTTGCCCCAAGCACCACCGAGGCTGTGACAGAAGGGCATGAGCTCCACCAAAAGGGGCAAACGAGTGAACTGGCAGCACGAACTGGTTCCAAGGATATATGAGCAATAACTGGAAAAGGTACAGGAGTGAAGATTCACCTTTAAACACATCTAAAAGACATGTAACCACTCAGGACTTGAAGTGAGAGACAAACCAGATGAGTCCTTGGGACCACAGTATAAGGATTCCCAGAGTAAAACAAGCATGATGGAAACAGCACTGGCTCACCACATCAGCCAGAGATGAGCCTTCACTAGCAAAAAAACCTGAGAAGCAGCTGTGTTGCCTTGTCCCAAATGTGAACTTGCCATTTCAGAGAGCAGCACAGCTTCTGTGGTGCTACGGCACGGCTCCTGACCTACAGTTCAGTCCCCCACTCTGCACAGCTGCTGCTGGACTTTTAGAGGGAGAACAATTAGTCAACAATTTAAGGTTGAAAAACAAAGTACTCAGTGACATAGAAATGGTAAAGTGAGAAGCGTATTCCCTTTCTCACATGCAGTTCTGGATGGACTTTGAACAAGCCCACAGCTCCTCAAGTAATGAAGTATCAGAATAACACTTTTTCTAGCCTAGCTCAATAGTCATCAACATTAACTTCAACAGGATATTCAATATTTTTCAAGGCTATGTGTATACAGATATATATATATGTATATATATATTTATGTATATGGAGGGAATATATGTATATATGGTATGCTGATTGGTTATAGTAAGAGTAGAGTCACATTTTCTCAGTCTTAAAGCATAATTTTTAAAACTATATATTAAAGTTAACAGAAAATTAACCTAGGTACATTTTGAATGCAGTGAGATTTAAAATAGAAATAACTGTTTGCTATATGAAATTCCCCCTCCAAAATGTGAATCATATAATCTAATTGTTTTACCAGTATATAAACAGTTTGGGTTTTTTATCTGGCACAAGCTATGAATACACTCTTTTTCTATTTCTGTCCTGTGTAAACACATTTTTCTCAGGACTTCCATATTTCAATACACAGAGGGTATCCTGCAAATAGCACGTTCATGAAGCCATACTGATTGCAATAAGCCATTTATATGCAAAGCACTGAAGTTTCAAGTCATGTGCTTTTCATTTTATGTGTACAGTAAAATTACTACACCTGGTCTAAATCCAAACAAAATCTCAAATCCCAGATCATTAACAACTTATTTTATGTGTTTATGCTACAATTCACATCTGAAATGATACCATAAGAAGCCATAATAATAAAATGCTGTAAAACTACACAGTGCTGTCAAATTGAAATAGCTTTTTAAATAGATGTATTTATCTGACTTTAAACACATTTGTTTCCAAAATTATGTCAATATCCTCTTTAATGTTATATTTAAACTTTCATTGGTGTTCATCAAATCAGAACAATCTGATGAGACTCTTCAGGTGTCAGCAAGGATGACATAAATGTACCCAGGCTGTGAGACCCCACCTGGAGCTCGGCGTCCAGGTCTGGGCTCCTCAGCACAGCAAAACACGGACCTGTTAGAGCAAGTCTAGAGGAAGACCACAGATATGATGAGAGGGCTAGAGCACCTCTCCTGTGAGGACAAGACTAAGAGAGCTGGAGTTGTTCAGTCTCAAGAAGATTCCTGGGAGACCTTAGAGCTAGAAAGAAGAATACAGACATTTTTTGTAGGGCCTGTTGTGATAGCAGAAAAGATAATGGTTTTAAACTGAAAGAAGGTAGATTTAGACTAGCTACAAAGAAGAAATTATTTACTGTGAGTGAGGGTAGTGACGCACTGGAACAGGGTGCCCAGAGAGGTTGTAGGTGCCCCAACCTGGAAGGTTCAAGGCCAGGTTGGATGGGGCTCTGATCCACTTGGTCTAGAGTGAGGTGTTCCTGCCCATGGCAAGGAGTTGGAAGTCAATGATCTTAAAGGTCTCTTCCAACTCAAACCATTCTATGATTCTACATACTACCAGTTTCTGTTTATATATGTATTATTTATTACACACATATACTTAAAATTATAAGACCAATATGATTCTGACACCTTATGGCATTGAGACACTCCATGTATTGCTATATTCATGTCATAAACCGATTTTTCTGAATCAATGTAAAAACTGAAGAACTGCAGAAAATACAATTTTCTTGTACAGAAGACATTTCTGTTTCCTTCCTGAAACAACTGCCCATAGTCAATATCACTATATATTAAATCAAGAAGTTCATCAACTCATTCTTTCCCATTCCTTCTTCTAGGAAGTTAGGGACTACTTTTTACTTTCTTTTAAATAAATTGTATTTTTATTCAGTGTCAAGTGCTATTTCACAACACAACAAAGGAAACATTTCGTTTCTAAGATGACAAATGCTTTGATTTTTCAGTAATGTGCCTCCTTGTTTTTCCAGCTGAAATTATTCACTGAAGGTGTACATCATTTTTATTCCATGTTCAACCAAACTCTCTGACACAAATTTACTATTTCTTAATGGAGTGTTTATGTTATTTGATACTATAAGTTATGCAAAAACACTCAATATAGGCCAGTAGAAGAATGAAAAAGAGAAACAAATGTTCAGATCTCATCCATGCTCTTTATCTAGAATGATTCGCTCACACATGGGTCTCATCTGCCTCACGCTGAGTTTAGGAAGAGTATAAATAAATTAACATCATCTTTGAAAGCTAGGAGGGGCAATACTAACACATGACATCCTGGAAAAGAGCAATTTCTGACTATAATCTCTAAATATATGGCAACAATTATTGATAATTTGTATATTCATTATATGATAAAGGACTCTAATGATGTCTGCTCCAGCAACTCTTTCAGGAATGGCCTTCATAGGGTGTCAGAGGATTTTAGGATGCCTGATGAAACACAATTCACGTCTTTTGTACATTTCTTCAATGACAGTGACATTTTTCAGAGTAAAAAAGAATTTATTCCTTTTGAAGAAAAAAAAAAGCTACATATACAGGAATAAGATCTACCAGCTCTTCGTGCCAAATATAATCATACTTATGAAACTGATCTATTTAGGAAATATAATACCACTAAACCAGTTGTTACAGTTGATTAATCCAAGCCCTTCTTGTTAAAAACAGATGGCACATGCAAGAATAACAAAACACATTGTGAAGGGTTTCTGATGAGAAAGCCCATTAACTTTCATTAGTTTCTTATATATACAGAGTAGTAACAGCTGGACCACAAATAATTACAAAATATAAACAGAATGGAAGGCTGAAAGCAGAGACCAGTTCACAACATGTATGGACAAGTACTTTTAAAGATTCTGAGCAGATTTCAGCTCAGGATTCTCCTGGTCCTCACATTAAAAAAAGAAAACCTCTTTTTGAAACATCATCTGGAAATATATCTATGAAGAGAGGTAGCATTTTCCATTTTCATGAGTTCCTAAAGTGACTCTGTTTCAATGTACTGACTAATGTCCATTCATCCAGCCTTTCATGATGGCCTGACTGAGGCCTCATTGCATGTCCTCTACCTGCCTAAGTTGGATGGTGTGTTAAATGACAGCTCGGAAAACGTTCCATTAGTAATAATGCTACTTCAGTGTCCTATAAGATAAAATGCCTGGAATGAAAGCAAAGCCACAGGAGAAGGGAAATTTCGAACTCCATTGAGTGGCCTGAAACCCACACCTTTATTGAAGGCAATGAGAGCAGCTGGAGCTGCACAAGGGAGGAAACAGCAAAACTACTGTGACCATTTGAAAAACATAATTTCATGTCTGAAAAGGAGGAAGTCAGCTGAGGCCAACCAGGGCACTGTTCAGCAGCTGCAGATGGTTTTTGCATACCATGGACTGGAAGGAGGAAGCACCAGAGATGGGCAGCACAGACCATATGTCCCTAGCTCCGTGCAGCCTGTTCCTCTGGGAGCCACCACGGTGGTGACCACATCCCACCCTGCTGCAAACGCCCACAGCACCACACACCTCTCACCAGCAAATCTGTGCTGGCAACATGGGGCACCAGTTTCCTCAGGGTCCCCGGGCATCCTGCTCCAGCGCAGCAACCCAGCACCAGCCCAATATCCCTCATCCAGAAGTTTGCTGGGGTGAATCCCATTGCGCCTCACATTCCCCATAAAAAACCTCATCAGCATGGTACAGCCATAGGCACTCTGCCAGTATTTCCCACTGCACCATTAATGCCCAGGGAACATGCCCCTGCTCCTTGGGCAGGGACACTGCTGAAAGATGGGCAGAAATCACAGTGTCCACCATGTAGGGAGGCTTCCTGCTTCCTGCATCCAGCAAAACCAGGGCACTGTTCCAAGCCCCCTTCTCACTCAGGAAGTGAAGAGAACACTGTAAATAATTGCTAAACTTCATCCCACTTCAGTCTGGATCAAAATGTGCAGCCTTTCTGCAGCTATGAGAGCTCTTATCCCTTCTGCAATGCGCTTACAACACCTCCAGACAGGACACAATGTAATAACTAGACCAATTTCTTTGGAAGCCCCAGAATCATCACGTGAGTTCTTAGTGAAGAAATTTACATTTCCTTTTCATAATAAGCATTCAAGGAGGAAAAAACAACATCTGGAGCTGAGTCCTCTCTGAGATCATGTATCAGGTCACAACCTCAATATCCTTCAACTTTCAAAAGGGGAACAGTTTACAATTTAGCCCTTTTCCTATAAGGTCCTTTTAGTTTCCTTCCTATTACCCTTCTCCCTGACATACATATTTTAAAAAATTGAACTGCATGGGTCTCCTGGCCTTACCTAAGGCAGGTATCTGCCTCTCTCCCGGCTGTAGTCCTGTCTCCTGACATAGCCTGCTGCCAGGAACACCAGGGGACAACCCCACTGGCTCCCTTCTCAGAAGAGTAAAAAAAGGAAACTTTGTGTGAAATGGGATATTGTGTGCTAAATTCATGTTTCCAATATACTTCTACCATTTTAGGATGGACTAAACACTTTGTTTTCCCTGAATCCTGCAGCATGCTGGAGGCAAAAGTTCTCCAAGTTCCCAGAAACACTTCTCCATAGCAAGGAGGATCACAAGAGGAATTGGGCTGTAAGGACAGTCTATGAGAGCCTTCAGTCAGAAGCAAATCCTGATGTGAAAAGAGCCAAAGGGAATTTTGGGGGGGAAATAAACATTGTAGTGAAAAACTAAATAAGCGCGTGCAAGACTTGTGCAAGAAAGAGCAATGATGTGAGCCACGTGCAAAAGCTACAGAGTGTATGCAATTGGTTTCTCTCTGTTAGAAGTCTGCTTTAAATTCCTATTTAACAAGAACTGTAGCTTTGCTTTGATTTTCTCTGATCACAATATAATAGCATTATTATTAAAAATAACAAATTTGCATTTAGACGACATCTGGAAGAATTAGCTTCTCCAGTTGGCCTTGATGCTAAGTTCAGGCATGGAATACTTTCATACTCTTATTATCTGCTTTCTTAAGCATTAGCATTGCCTGCAAATCCAAATGTACCCTCCTTAGGATAACAGTGCACTTCAGGCTGCCAAGGGGAGAGCTGAAGGAGCATCCACACCTCCTTGAGAGGCCTCCATCAGGAGCTGGGAAGGGAACAGGATTTCCTAATTAGGTCTGGAGCTGAAGAGCAGCCTCAGAGCTCAAACCAGTAATCCATGGGGTTAGACAAGGTCAAAAGGAAGGGTCTCCGCCATGCACGGAATTACAGCAGTACCTTCTGCTATTTCCCAAAGCACATGCACAAAGCAAATTCACATGTAAAATGAACGGAGGAGTTCTCCTCAAGGCAAGGGCCTGCGTTTTTTACGGCTGTAGCCAGTGTGCTACTCTGACTCTCAATGTTTAAGCAGCAATTACTGGATAAGAGGGGATTCCAACAACCTGGAAGTGCCATAAGGAGTTAACACCAACCTGTTTGGCTTTCCCAGCCCTTACATTCATAAGCCAGTGCTTCTCACCAAGCTGTGGAGTCCATCCAGCTTTCTTTAGCAAGCAGCACGAGGCAACTCTTGCCAGATCTGGCCCTTGGCTAGTGCAGAGCCCAGCCCAGCCCAGCCCAGCCGGGCTGAGCAGCTGAGGAACCAGGCTGGCTGCAAAGCCCCTCGGGCCACCCCGACCGCCAAGGAGCAGCCCCAAAGCCCAAGCTTCTGAACAAAGCTCTGCCAGAAGGAGGGCTTCTTACAAACAAACATAAAATGCAACATTCCAAAAGAAAACATTTTTACATTTACAGAATTCCATTAAACCCACTGGCAAACTTCCCACCAACTGCAGCAGGATGCCAGGGTTTTACCGTTGATATTTCAAGCAAAAATACCAAAAAAAAATCCATACAAATACAATGAAATAACCCCAGCCATCAAACAAGATACTGAGACGCCCTTTGGCGATCTTCGCCCAGGGACTATCAGATACCCACATACCATTGCAAAGTCCTTGGTAGGCCCAAGTGCTGTCTCACGCTTTTCTTCTTCAGCCATGTAAACACTATAGTGACATCTCCAGAGATAGGAAACCATCTCTCTCTTTCCCCAGCGATCCCGTGGACATCTGATTTAAAATGGTGTTGTTTTCTTGGGACTCTTCACACGGATGCGGGAGATGCTGCTGAATGGATGGAGCGGAGCTGCCTATCACCCAGCCCAAGGGAGCACCGTGCCAGAGACAGCAACGGAAGAGCTGGTTCCTGGGGAGTTTTTTCCAACTATAAGTCTAGACAGGAAGCTTGAAAGAAAAAGAGTTGCCTCACAGAGGTTCAAATTTGATTTTTTCCTTTTCAATTAAAAGGATATTCTTTTTACATGATATAATATATTCTATATATGATGGACAAGACAGAGTGACTCAGGCACATTAAAATTTGTGCTTTATTTTTCCATGACACAATAAAAGCTATTTATATTTTTTTAAATGCCTACACCTAAACAATTTCTGGAAAATGACACAGCAAATTTTCTATTCAAATGCTATGTTAAATTAGAATTAAGATTATGCCAAAGTAATAATTAAAACAATTTACTCATTATAAGTAAATTACAAATAAGAAACATAAGCGCCACATTTTCATTTCCTCTGAAACAAGTACTACTACCCATAAAAAAGTGAAATTCAAGTGTAAATTGGAAATTAAAATATTAAGCGTTGCTGCTGAAATGTATAGGAAGGCCACCAAAGGAGCAACTATGGACTTAAACCTCCTCAGGTTTATATGGCCCCAGACAGCACCAGAAGAGGCTGTGGTTTACATGGGGATCTGAGGCCCTGATCGCCCTGTGGAGTGATTTTTTTCCTTCTCCTTAGATAAGAGATCTCTGGCACTACATCCAGGTCTGATAAAACATTATTCCTTTAAAACAAACAAACAAATACATTAGCAAGAGAAAGAAAAATAAGAACAGAGCAAAATGGTGGTGACGATGATAGCATTTCCCACTATTTCAGTCACTATTAAGTGGGACAGAAGCTAAAAGTGACATTTGGGGAAAAAAACACTTCATATACCAGTGTTTTGAGGAGTAGAGGGAGTTGCTAGATCAGAGTTTGTGGCAGTAGCAGACAAATTTCAATTTGTGGGATTCTCCAGCTGCAACCAAAGTGCAGGCCGCAAAGCTGCAAATGGGGAATAGGAACAATATACTTGAAACCAAAGGTGAAAGGACATCCCAGTGACTCTACCAGGGCCTTCAAATGCCTCCACAGGTCTGGCTGATGTAAAAATTTACGTTTTATCTATGCACTTAAGCAGGTTAGCGGTGTAGTCCCCAGACACTTTCTTCAGCCTTGATTTCAGCAGTGCATCCTGGTGTCCCTGCCCATGGCAGGAGGTTGGACAAGATGATCTTTCAAGGTCCCTTCCAACCCAAATCATTCTACGATCCTATATTCCTGTCCTTAGCATCTGATCTACTTGCGTTATTAAAAAGCCCACTGTAGTCAGCATGCATCCCAGAGACCTGCGAGGCTAGCCCAAAAGTGAAGAGCAAGGATAGCTCCATGGGGAGGCAAAGGTGGCTGAGGAGACTTTGCCACAGCAGTAGCCCACAAGAAGCAGGCTGCCGACCCAACAATAAAACTCACTCTAGTTTTACTTGCATAACAGATGGAATCTGAAGTGCTGCCTGCAAAGCACTGGTGTTCTCTCAAGGCACTGTTATTATGTAGATAAGAAATGGAAAAGTATGTTGTTTACTATAAGCTCTGCTTCAGAGACACTTTTTTAATCATGTCTTACTATCTGATTGATAATCACATTGAAGTTGCTGTGCTGAATCAGGGACAAGGTACAAGGCAAGCAGCTGTAATGCAGCTCTCTGAAACTGGACACTAAGAATATTTCCTTCCATATTTCAGAGGCAAGGATCTTTTATCAAAATTGGCAGCAAAAGTTTGTACTTCTTATTTTGTAGTACTAGAAGAGCAAGAGCAACACTGGAATAACCAGATGAAGAAAAAAATTCCGGCATCAGAAAATATAGTTCACAATTTGTGTGGGATGTTACAAAATATCCAGAAAAAAATGGCGTCCATGACCTTAAATATATTTTCATCATTGGCACACACAGATATAAAGCCTCAAAAATTAGTATTTGGTGTTTTTATTTTGTGGGGCAAGCAAAATACCAGTCAAAACTTGCTGTTTATAAAAGTTACAATAGTAAAATATTTCTCCATTGAAAATATTCTCCAGTTACTAAGTCATTTATAGTAATACTGTAATAAAACTTACATAATTTGACTGACATGGAGGTGGAAGTTTTTCTAGTAGTTTCTTGATCTTACTGAAGCATTACTGAAAGTTAAGTGAAAAACAATTCCGTTATAAAAATTCATTTGAACATAACAAAAGGAATGTTCCTGGAAGAAAATCATTACAGTGCAGATGTTGACCTGCTTGTAAAATATGTGATTAGCTAAGGCAAAATTTAGAATAACACTACTTGGTTCTTTCCTTTGAAAGAAAATCAAGGGCTTTGAAGGACTTTGCTAAAAGAGGCTGAAGGATTTCAATACCACTCTGGTAAAATGAATTATTTAATAAGCTTATGATGCCTGAACTCTTTGTCCAAGAGAACAGGTCATTCTTAGGATGGACAGAGTAGGTGGAGGCTAATTTACAAGCTGATCCCAAGGCAGGCTATCAATCCCAGAAGGCATTTCAAGCCAAGATGAAGCATGTCCATGGGCCTGTTTTTAACTGGCACTTGGCAAAATCCATGCCTGCAGCTTTACTGGTGTGTCACATCCCATGTGCTCACAGCGCCTGTCCCAGGGCAAAGGGCTCCCTCCTGCTCTGCACCACACAAGCTTTATTCCAGAAGGGTTTTATGCATGGAGTGACGACCACAAGCACAATCACAAGGTCCTGCAGAGTCTGCAAGCACCGCCAAGACCAATTGCTCCTGGAGGTGCTGGGTTTTGCTCCATGAAGGTGCCTTTGCTTCCTGTTAGTCAAGACAAGCATTGGTCCTCAATGTGGAAAGAGGGCAAGAGTGGAGCAGGTACTGTGACTCCTCTGGCAGAGGGATTGTCTTTTATATTTGCAGCTCCCCCTATCTGTTTTTATCTTCTTTTTGTTGCTACTGCTGCCTGTCATTATATATTATTTCCTTATTGAATATTTTGCTTTGTGGTTTAGTCAAAACAG
The DNA here is from genome assembly GCA_013400675.1 of Oxylabes madagascariensis. Taxonomy (NCBI): domain Eukaryota; kingdom Metazoa; phylum Chordata; class Aves; order Passeriformes; family Timaliidae; genus Oxylabes; species Oxylabes madagascariensis. The sequence goes on from VYZR01059533.1 coordinate 40,885, forward strand.
ATGCAGTCAGCAATACTTACTCAGTTTAGCCTGATATAAATGTTTAAGGAGGGTCACTGCTGGGCCACATATATGTTGCAATATATAAATTTACAATGTAAACCCAGCTAAATGGGAAAAAGGATAAAAAGGATAAAAAATTAGTAACAAAAGCAGAATAACAAGACAGGTGAGTTGATTCACTTTGAACTCATTGTTTCTGGTACTTTGAAGGTTTCTTGGTCCTTCTGGCTGTTGCAGCTACCCTCCCTGCAGCCTGACAGCTTCCACTACAGCAGGTGGCCCGTGCTATGCGAGTTTATGCAAAGATCAAGGGTTTGAGGGATCGAGAGTCTCCTGAGTAATTCCAGATTTGCTGGGGTGACTTCAGCTACATTGAGAGACGAAAATCTGATTCTCTGTCCTTTAAGAGATTAGTTTTACAAAGAAGTTATGCAATTCAGAAAAATGAAGGCTGTGGTCCCACATTCTTCTTCTCTTGTTTTACTGTATTTAGCCAGCCTGTCATACCGCGGTTGTATGTGATAAACAACTGAAATTTTTGAGTCTACACAGAGCATTTTTTAGTGCAAGGGCACGCATGGGCAATTGCTGCTTCCATATATGATGCAGTGTTTTCAAACACTCTGACACCAGTGCCAAAAGTTAGCATACTGACAAGAAACGCAACAGCACCTAAATTAAGTAACTAAAATGTTCTGTATTGCAAAAATCCCGTGAGTCTCAAAATTTAAGACTGCCTTCACAGCTGTTTGTGCCTGATGAATTCCCATAATCTCTTAAATAGGCTTTCTCCACATATCTTTGCCTGACAGTCAGGGCATTAAGTTTCTATCACTCCAATAACACCAAGATTTTTTTCTTCAGTCTTTTCAACAGTGGATGATATATGTCTGCTGCATATCGTCACCATCCTTCTGAGCTTTACTGAAGTATGCTACAAAATCCCAGAGTTATCTTCTTACAAATGTATTTTTGTTTCACCGTATCTCTGTAAAAAAAGAAAAAAGAAAAACAAAAACAAAAAACAAAACCAAAAACAAAAACAAACAAAACAAAACAAAAACAAAAACAAAAACAAAAACAAAAAAGAGCAAGAAACTCTACTACAACTCTTTTACATCTCTGACTTGCTTTTCCACAAAGAGGACTTTCCCCCTTTGCTTACAAGAGATGACAGCTCCTTCACCTGAAAATGGATGGGATTCTCGGTGAATCCCGTGACATCATAGAAAGGCAAAACAGAGCTATGATATGACACCACTTCCTGCAACTTAGTGCTTTTGAGCCAACTTTCATCATCCAGGAGACTTAAATATGGTGGAGGTCATCCATAGAGGAGATCCAGAGACCCCATGGAGCAGGGATGGTGCTCAAAACAGGTAGCTGGCAGGTGTCACCTGTGGTGCCACCCATCTGGGACCTGGCAGCAGAGCAGCACAGACTTGCATCTCCTTCCTCCCTTCTTTGTAGCCCTCTTGCTCCCCATCGCAGCCTTGACCTCCCTGTCGGCAACCACAAGGACTTCTCTTCAGGGAGAGGCTGTCCCTCTCCATGAATCCAGAACACAAAACCCACAGACACTCAGTCCCAGCTCCTTGCTGGAGTTTGGCCACAAGTGACCTGATGAAGTAATGAAGTGAGGACTTGCAAAAAAATGGAATTGGAAACAATGAAGTTTTATGCCCTGGAACAAATTATTAATTGTAGGCAACCCATGTTGTAAGCATAGTAACTTGAGACCAGATACACACTATTACTAACAATCTGAGCCAATGCCATGCCCTGAATCTGAAGCTAATCATGAAAATATTTCTCTCACACCCACTCACTATAACAACAAATGCAGCCAAGTGTAATAAATTACCCTTTTTTTTGTTGATCTGCCTATGTCCAGAGTTTGCTGTCTTTCTGTTAAGATAATTCCAACAAGAACAGCATAAATACTTCTCTAGCTGACACACTATCAGTAATTGCACTTCTTGAGAATTACTTTGCCTGGTTTTACCACCCAAGAAGATATTAGTAGATAAATGGAAACAGTGAAAAGAAAAAGAAAGATCAATGCATTAAAAATTGAGCACAACCCAGGTCTTTTAGGTAAACATATGTACTCCAGCCTCCCGCTGGTAATACACAATTTTCTGGAAAAGTTACACCCTTCACATGAAAGTCTTAGTGGTAATGTGTGCCAACTTAACGTTCCCACATGGCTCCTCTGCCCCACTGCGGTCCCAGGCCCCAGCCAGCTCTCCAAGCTCACAGAGTATTTGTGCCTGACCTCCTGCCTCTGTCTCCTCCCCTGGCCTGTTCTGACCACACTTTGTCTCATCCATGGGCATCCACACGTGCTCAGGCCCAAGGCAACGAGGTCAATCAGCATCGTGAAGCAAAGGTTCACCAAACCCGCCATGCTTTACTTACTGCTGCTCTCATGGCCTTTTCCATGATGGTCCAGTCAATAAGAGTTTTCTCCTCTCAAAATCAGTGCCTGGCTATTTTCCTTGTCACCTCTCCTCTTGAGAAGATTGGTTTGTGATTATAACAATTCTGTAAATTCAGCAAAGGTCTTCAAAAGCATTTGTCAGAGCTTGTCCCAGCCTGGACAAATGTTATTTAGCAACTCTCTTTCACAGAGCTTTTCCCCCTGAATTTAATCCTTAAAGCAATCATCCATTTTGGATGATACAGGTGCTCAAGTAACAAAAACAGGATTAGTGGAGAAATGTGCCAGAGTGAAAAATGCTTGGGGGTATGAATTGCATTATGAAGGTTAATCGTCTACCAGTTAGCACAAGCAGCTCTTTTATAGCATTAAACTGTCTGTAGTAACATAAAATGCAGTGTTGGAATGTGGCAAATGCACCAAAATACCACAAAAAAAATTTATATCCATGAATATGTATTTTCCATCCCAAATGAAACTATTGCTCCCTTGAAAGAAACAGATGTTATGGCAAAGTTGGCTTCTCTTTTAGACTGATGGGTTTTGTCAATTTAAAAATGTTTAGCTAGTATTCAAGGATATGATTTTGATCAGTCACTGTTTTACCATGGAAATTGAAGGAAAAATGAAATCTTCCCAAGATGATGAATCTTAATGACAGCAGGGAAAAAGAATATTTTGTGCTACTTCTGTAGAAATAGTGACAAAATTATAAGAAATGAACTGAGGTAGACTGGCAGCTCAATTACACAGCACCACTGAAAGCAAAAGTTTATGCTTTAAAATATAACATTGCTCAGTACTCTCTTTTGGCCTAAATTGATACAGCAAGACAATTTAAAAACTCTTAATGTTTTTATTTTATTGTATTTCCACTTTGAAATTCCTGATTAGTCAGGATTGAGTAGTAACACAGTGGTCAGAAAGCATGCCTAAAACATTATGAAAGCAATATTACTTTTCCATTTGTCACTTGCAATAAAGTGCGATGATACACTAAGATGACCGCTATTTTTTCTTAACTTCTGTTTGTGGTAGCTGAAAACATCTGTCCCACACACAGAGGTGCAGCACACAGTCAGCTCACACGGCATGAAATATCAACTCTTTCCAGGCCAAGCAGATGCAAAAACAGAGGGGCTTATCACCAGAGTCTTAAAAGTTGCCTGCCTGACCCTGCATGCTAAGGACCAAAAGCAGTGTGAGTAACAGCGATTTTAACAGATAAAACTCTGAAATTTGCTAGTGATGATCTGCACTTCACTGTGGACCCCTTCATTTCTAATCTATTCGTAGCAAAAACTATGAAAATACACTCAGGAAGAGTCTTTGATCATGGGTGGCTCCATGCTTCATAATATTCATCCCGCACACTGCTGATTAAGACAGCAATTGAAATTTGATCCAGGCCAGGAACAGACACACAATTACATTTTTGTTGAATAAGCCAAATCATTATACTGTTATGCTGGCTGCAGAAGGCCAGGACATCTGACACAGAGAAATGTTGCTGGCATAAGGTTAACTCCTAAATACTGAAAGAACAGAAGAAGTCAACATTGGATGAGTGCTTTAATCCACATGGCCACAGCATTTCTGATCTGATAACCAGGACCATAAAGTTAGATGGATTTATGATAGGCCCAGCATTCAGTATGAGGAAAACAAATCTTGCAACAGCAACTCAGTTTGTAAGAAAACTAATGATTAATCAGGGAATGATCTTGCCTTCAGAGAAGTTACTAAGGTGTTCAATATACTGCTTGTGTTTTCCATAACTAGTCTAGACTTTATTTCATAAAAATCTTATGAGAATAGAACTGCTCAGTCAGAAAAGAATCAGAAACTTGAATTTTATAAATATGGAGAGTCAAGGAAATAAAGACTTGACCAACAAGTGGGAGGGATGGGGAGGACTTGCCATAGTCATTCACCCTCCTTGTGTGCTCAGTCAGGTCTGTGGGAGACAAAACAGTATCCTCTACTTCTCCTATAATGAAAATTATTTCAGACTGATCTCTCTTTCCAATAAAAGTCAGAGTGGAGCTTAATGCTCTTTAACACAACTATTAACATGTTACTAAGTCCTCAAACAGAATATTTTTAAGGACATTTCAGATAGGAATTACCACTCTGTGGAGCAGCCTAAGATCATTGGTAATGTTCAGTTCTTGTCAGTCATCCTTCATACACCAACACTAACAGAGCTAAAAATAGCAACACAATTTTGGAGAAGAATATTCTCCAATGTAAACAGTTTATAAATTAAGGGAGGTTTTTAGATTGAGTATATATCACCAGCAGAGCCAGTTAAGTATGGCACAAAGTAAATTGTCCATTACAACAAAAGAAAATCTTCCATATTTTCTCAGCCTGCTAGAAAGAAAAATTACTGAAATTATTCTTTTTTCTGTCTCTGTTTAAAGTGTCATTGGACTGAACTCTGGATAACACCCAGGAATCTGGAGCCTCCTCTCTGACTAAATTTATATTTTCTAGAATGGAGCTGGAATTAGCACGCAGCTTCATGTTTCAGATAATCTGCCTCTAAGTTACAAGCAGTATATTACAAAATACTCAAAAATTACTCCTCCCCTGCTAAAAGTGAAAAAAAAAAAGTCCGCAGAAATAATAGGTGTAGTTGAAATGCACAGAACATATACACAGATTTTTATCTGCAGTATGATCAGTCCAAACTACAAATCCCAAGATTGTCTTCTAGTAAACATCCCACCTTGCTGTAACTTCCCTAGGGGCATATCCATGTTACTTCTAAGACACAGGCAGAGCAGCATGTGGTGGAACAGAAGAAACATATGGTTTGTGGTTCATGCCTATGCCCCATTTGACAGTCATGGATTTAATAAAAGCTGGTTGGCTTAGGTTAAATTACTGGTGCAAAACCAATCAGACATAGTTGGGCATGTGCACGTGTCCTCGTGGGCAGGGATCCCAATGCATGGTGTGTGCGTATGTGCGCAGGAAATGTCTGTGTGTGGTACGTGTGAACACTCTCTGTTCTCGCTGGTGCTTAAGGAGAGATCCAAGGTAAAAGACAGCAGTCACTGAACCACAGAGAGAAGCAGGGCTAGGCAAAGGAAAAGATAATGAAGAAAAAAATGAAGGGAAATTGGAATACAGAATAAAGGGAGGAAATGAAAAACTGACGGCACGCATAGCAGAAGGATAAATCTGTGGCTAACGTACAGGACAAAGAGTCCTTGCCAAGCACCATGTGTAACCACAGTCACATCTCCCCTTATTATTTCAGTTAACACATCTGCCAAGCACGGGAAATACTGAGCTAACGCAGGTAGGAAAGATCGCAGAGAAGTCCTGCGAGTTACGCTGCTGACTTCTGTTAGCACAAAATGAACTAAAGGTGTCCCAACCTTTTTGGTTCAAAGGCCAAATAAAGCCCATTATTTTGAAGAGGTGAGAGCTGCAATGAACACCTGCTGACAAGACTTTTGCCTTGTTTTGGTCTGCACCCCAAAATCACCTGGGAGAGGCTAGCCATGGGGAGGCAGGGGCATCACTGCTGCTTGGGAGGGACCTCAGGTGACAGGGGCCAGTGGGGACAAATGAAAGCAGTCCCCAGCCTGTCCACTCTCAATGGGACCAGCAGCTGTTCCTAGCTGAACACACTCAGCTTTTCCTTTCCTTCTTCTGCCACCAACGATTCAGGGTGGTGGAACTCAAAGCAATCACCTGCAAAAATCTCCCCTTGGCTCCTTGGCTACTTCCACAGAGATGCAAGAGTTTGAGGAGGCCAAACCCCCTTCTCCCTCTGTCCCACCCAGTACAGCAGGGGAGCAGAGGAGCTGGGCAGGGTACAGGCTGCTGGGCCCCCAGGTCACACTGTGGCTACAGCTGTAAGTCCAGCAGCAGCCACACCACAAGTGCCAACACTCTGCCTTGTGTTTTCCCAGGAAGGACTCCCCCAGGGCAGTTTGGGAATCTCATTTTGTACACAATGATGTTTTTTCTCCAAAACAAAGTTGTCCAAAGGTGCCAAAAGTGACGACCACCCAGCCCTAAGTAAAGGAAGCCCCAGGCAACCCAATAACGTTTGCTGACTTCCATTGCAATCCCAAAAATAGCTGTTGTTGCAGAAACTACTTCAAGCCTCTTCAGAGCATCTGGTGGATCTGAAAGCTGTCTTTTTCTTTTCCACAGTATCTCTGCTGACCTAGCCAGCAACCCGGTCTCCTAATTTGGTAGCAATCCTCTGGCTTCTCCTGCTGTGGGCTGTGTGTTTGCTTGCAGACCAAGGAAACTGCTGCCTGGCAAGGATCTGTTTCAGCACAGCAAAGGGCAGTGGAGGAGTATTTCTGGGATGATGAAACCTGCACCCCAGACATCTTGGACCCACATGTAGTAAAAGAGTAAGGAAGCATGAGAAAAGAATGAGTGGTTGGGTACGGCCCAGGCCACAAACAGGACTCTTAATAAAGAGTCTTAATTAAGACTCTTAATAAAGAGTCTTAATAAAGAATATGCACCATTGATGCCTAATTTTGCCTCACAAAACATAGTTCTTTAACATTCTGGGGACAGACACATCCTCCTCCATCTCCCCAGTTCACCCCTTGGTTCAGGGAAGCTCCTGTCTCTCAGGCACACATGCTACTCAGTCAGTTATGGGGCTTACATCTCAGCTAGACTGAAAAAAGGCTGCTATGGAAAACACCCCGAATTTTCAGCCAGGTTGTCACAGCACTGAATGGGGTAGAGCAAGACACTGAACGTGGCTCCAAACACCCAGATTATGGGGTGGGAGAGATCCATCACTACTAGTTCATAAGGGGTTTTTTGTTTTCATATCTGTATTTGCCAGTAGGAATCCTACCCTAGATCCAAAAAAAATACACAACATAGAAAGTTTCTGCTTGTATAATTAGAAATCTCTGATACAAAACATATTTTGAAAAATTTGCAGCCATCTCTACAAAAATTTCTCCTTTTGTACTCACAGTCCCAGCATGTGCTCTGTAAGTGTGCAATAGCTTCAGGGTGAGAGTAAGTTTTAGTAGCGTCTCCTGTAAAAAGCACATACAAACGTGAAGGCAGAAGGGAATTCTCCCTATATTTCAGCTGCAAGGACCCTCTATGCAAGTACTGAGAAGTAACTGCCAAGAGTCCTGTTTCCCCCATGGGATGGAAACACATAAATTCCAAATAATTCAAGGTAAGCCAAAGAGAAAAATCGCCTAGGCAGGATAAGAAATTCCAGCTGCACGCTGACCGCAATAGAAATCAAGACAACTGTTCAAAAGAGCTGTGCCAGGCATCCAGATGCTGCTGCTGGCATCAAAAGATCTTCCACAGTCCGATAGCAGCTGGTTCCAGGGATGGCAGCCAAAGCCTGCACATAAATTAGAGAAAAGGAGAGAGAGGGAGAATTGACAGCTCACCACCTGATCAGCACCATTCCTACTATATGGGCATATGTATGTTACTTACTAATCATTTTTATATTCAAAAAACAAGATTGGTACCAGAGCCTGTGACCTTGGAATGAATAGGACTGGCATCTGCAAAAACCTCTCTGCTCATGTAGGCAGGGCCACTGCAGGCAGTTCTTTAGGATACCTAGACAGGAAAGAAAAACTGCCTGAGAACATGGAGCCAGAGCCTTCCCTCAAGTTTTTCACTATTTCTGCAGAGTGCTTTGTTTTAAAATGTTCACTTCTTTGATCACTGTAGCAATCAGGGATTTTCAAATGTTCTGTGCATCTGTAGCTATCCCCCTTCCTCTCAACTGCTGCCTACCTTCTAATGCTGACACCCTCCTCCAGCCTCAGGGCACATGGTGTGGGCACTGCACCAAGGAATTGCCTCAAACTGAATGGTTGTTACGTGTCAAATTGGGGGCAACTTGAAATGCCCCTATAATTAACTGTCCCCAAGGTGTTCTTCCCAGGCAGTTTCACGCATGCTTGTGGCTCAGAAAACACATATTGTATATACTCCTTCCACTCCCAGCAAGTTGAGACTGATAAAACAAGTCACCAAAGTGCAGGAGCTTAAGTTTCCCCTCTACTCTGCTCTGCCTCTCTACTTTTCTCTGGTGAGATCCCACCTGGAGTACTGTGTCCAGCTCTGGGGGCCCCAGCAAAGACTGACATGGTTCTGTTGGGGTGGGTCCACAAGGCTGGCACCCCTACCCTATGAAGACAGGCTAAGAGAGCTGGGTTTACTCAGGCTGGAGAAGAGGTTTCAGGGAGACCCCATAGCACCTTCCAGTACCTGAAGGGGGCTACAAGACAGCTGGGGAGGGACTTTTCTCATTCATGTAGTAACATGTGACATGTAGTAACAGCCTTGAAAGAAGGAAAGTTGAAACTGGACACAGAGGAGTAATTTTTTATGATGATTGTGATGAGACACTGAAACAGGTTGCACTGTTGTAGATGCTGCAATCCTGGCAGTGTTCAAGGCCAGGCTGGGTGGGGCTTTTAGCCACCTGGTCTAGTGGAAGGTGTCCCTGCCCATGGGATCTTTAAGAGACCTTCAACCCAAACCATTCTTTGGTTCTGTAATTCCAAGTAACATGTGGAATTGGCAAATAAAAGTAGTGACTGATAGAAAGTAACTAAAACGATCTGAGTTAGGTGTCTTCTTCTGGGCATACTTCAAGTAGCCAGAGTTCAGTAACTGTTGTGATGTAGTAGAAAAAAACTGTTGTGGTTTACATGGGAATGGGGAAAATTAACTAGGACACTACATTCAAGTTACGTAGGACAGAATGAATTAAGATGGAGCATCACCAGGAGGAAGAAAATGTCCTCTGACANAGAAGCCTCTCCAGCTACATCATAGGGGCAGGAGTGCAGAGAGGAGGACCTGGCCCTAATACCTGTTTGGGGGTATTTCTTGGAACAGATAAAACTCAATGTCCCTTTGCACATAGAAGAGGTTAGGTGTGCTTCCGAAGTCCATCTTCTGGGTGAGTTTCACCTAAAACAACTTCAGCTTGAGGGCAGGGACGGACCAGGCAACTGCTTCAAAAATAAAAATGTTTT